>VZRS01007863.1:132399-160566 GCA_013398055.1 Ifrita kowaldi | reverse complement strand
CCGCCCCAAACCATCCATTTTCAATAGGTTTAACCCAGAGCTGCCTGTTTTGCTATGAGTGGCGGGGGAAAAAAAAAAACAACAAATCCCAAAACCAACCCCCAAACCACAAAAACTTTAACATCAATACTTTATATTGTCTAGGAATTTTTTTTTCTTAAAAGCTCAACACTTTTGATGAAAATGTGTCAGCCCTGGCCGGCTCCCCAAGGAAGCTCCCTCTACGGGCGATGCTGCGGCAGCGTTGCTCCAGCTCCACGCCACGTCCTACTCCAGAATCCCATGGGTCAGCCCTGCGCAGTGGGCACTAACACCGCAGGAGCAAACGAAACTTCCAGACGGTGAAACTTTTAGATTAAATCCTCTCTTTTCTTCTTCTTTTTTTTTTTTTCTTTCCTATAGAATTTGGTTTAAAAAAAAATAATCACAAACCCCTTGCATTTTCATTTGATGCAGTAGGATGTTCTGGTGCCACCAGAAATGGTATCAGCGTGGGTGCCAGGCGCTGTGCAAAGGGGTAGATGTGCTCAGCTCTGAAAGAAAATTTGTATTTTGTGATAAAAATCTGCCTTATTTCGTTAGGAAGGTGCTTCTGTATTTCTGCTCATAAAGGAAATGGGGGTTCAGTGCCTGGTGGGGAAAGCAAAGCCATTTGCACATTTTGGTGTCCCTGCCCATGGAAGGGCCTTGGATCTTGATGATCTTTAAGGTCTCTTCTGACCGCAACCATTCTGTGATTTCCTCCTCTGCACTTTGGATTTACAGCTGTGCTTGTGCTGAAGGCACTGATGGGGAGCTCAGCCTTCCTTCCCTCCACAGCCACGGTGGGGAACCGGCATCTCTGCTGTCAGCAGGGCTCTGACCAAGCAACAGGACAGGCAGGATGGAGCTCAAAGGTAAGGACACCTGTGGGTCTTCTCCCTCATGGTGTGCAAGAGGCTCTGGAAAATTTTGTGGTGGCTCCAGATGTTCAGTTTGGTTGGCCTAAGCCCTCTATTCAGTCAAAATTTAACAGACTCACTGAATTTTCCACTTCAGGTGCAACTGTGATCCCTGTTAGTGCAGCTGTTTGCTAGGTTGTGATGGAAAATGTTGAATTTTAACCTCATATAATGGTTTGGAAAATGCTTCTACTCAGCAAAGCCAAAGTTACAGAGTTGCCATCAGAATGGGCATAAAATTCTATAAAGACATTTTGATTCTGAAATATTGGCATGTCCTTAGAGTAAGTTCAGGGTCAAAAGGAGAAATGCTGTAGCTGTGAAATAAAAAATTCCCTGCCTTTGTGGAAGATTCAGAGTTTGCCATGGGCAGGAGATCTCCCAGAGAGCACTTTACAGTGCAGAGCTGAGGTTCAGCAAGCTGGAGCAAAGCAGCTGGCATTGGGGGCAGAGGTTTGGTCCTTTAGAGAAAAAGAATCAGTTTATAAGTTTGCTGGTTCTGAAGAGAACATTGGTGTGTTTTCCTGATCTGTTGTCGTCCTTCTCCAAGAGATGATGTGACAGCATGGGATGGACCAGAGCTCCTCTGCAGGGTAAAAGCTGACTGTGGGCCACTGCAGGATGTGAAATACAGGCTTAAATCTGTGACTGCCAGTCCAAATCTCCCCCAACTTCTTGGGGTGTTAAGGGAGGGGCATTGAACCCCAGAACTCTCATAAAAACTCTTGTCACCTACTGTGGTGGGTGGTCTGTGGCCCTGGAGCTGGCACGACAGACCAGAGGGTGTCTGGGCTCAGAGATGTCCCTGACAACTCTGCAAAGCTGAGTTATGTGGAGTCATCATGTTAACGTACAGCCAGGGACAAAGATAGGAGAAATACTGCCAGGCACAGATCCATATTTTTCTCCACGGAGTAAAATACTATGTAATTTTATCTAGTTACTATAAAACAGTTTATACTCCTTGTTTATTAAAGAAAAGGGGGACCCCCCCGCCATATTTCACTTCCTTTTCTGACAGGCTATGGAGGAAAAATAGATGGTTTCTTCTGCATTTAATATTTCAAACCAAGTAGACCCAAAAGAAAAGGCAGCAATTAACCACAAGTACCAGCAATGTGTTCCTTGTGTTTCATCTCTCCTTATTTGTCTACAAAGAATCAGTTTAGTACAAACTTATTTCCAGTCACGTTAAATCTTTTAGCAATAATTTTCCAAGCTAGGCAGGAAAGCAGTGCAGCCATGCTCACCTTCCAGACCTCAGACTTCTGAGACGGGAGCTGCATCTCACGTTTTCTCAGGATTTAAAATCATTTGCAGGATGGCTAGGAAATGGTCAGCACATACTCAACCATAAGTTAGAGTAAGCTTATACACATACACAGGGAAGGAAACGTGTAAGCCTGGCAGAACCCAAAAAAGGGGACAAATGGCAAAAAGGGCATTGACTGTGATGCAGGTTCTCTACCTATGGACATCCATATTTGTGCTTGTACATGCAGGGCTATGTATTTTCCCTCTTCCCACTGTAAATTCCACATGAGCCCTGCCCTGTGGCTCTGTGACAGGAGGAGAAATACCTGAACATCATCTTGCCCACATCTGAATCACTTTGCCATTGCTGTTTGCTCTCTTGCCTCCTAAAGAGCAGGGCTGTTATACCAGGGTTTGCTGAACCCTCAGCAGGAATCCAGCAAGGACACAGAGTTCCTTGCCTTTCTTCTCCACACAGTCTGCACCCAGGCTGGCAGCATTCTGTGACTAACTCTTCTAGACTGGATTTCTCCAAGGGATGACCAGTGCTTAATTTGGCTGACTCTGTGCTCTGCAGGAGCTCTCATCCATGCCAGCTTCAGTCCTAGCAAAAACCCATCATCATTAGTCCTCCAAAGGCACAGCTCGGATATTCTCCACCCCCATTCCTGCAGGCTGGGCTGCACTGTGCGTTCCCACAGACCAAAATTCCCCTGGTAGGCTCAATTACAGCAATCAGCCTTCATGCTCTTTTCCACGGCACTGCTGCCTCCCACTCCGCATGGACATGGTGGAGCAGCAGCTTTCCCACAGGTGTCAGGGGAGATGACACTGCTCATCCAGCTACACCAGGCCTGTGGGCAGGCTCTGTGGTGTTCGGGGCCCAGGGGCTTGTCCCTAAGGGGGTTGTCCTAATTGGAGCCATTTGGGATGTACCCTGGCTCTGTACTCTAAGGAGCTGGTTGGAGCAGAGTGCCGAGCATGGGCTCTCCTTGGGCAGGACCTTTGCTCCAGCTTGCAGGAGATTTTTTCTGGTGCAAGGCAGGGCTGGGCTGGGGAGGATCTGGCTAGTGTGCATCTCTGTTTGCTAACACTTTGGCAGCCTCTCAATGAATAAACCACTAGAAAACAAATCTGGAGCAGCCCTCGGCTGCGGTGGCCAGACCTTGGCTGTTAACCGGGCTGAAGAGTACCAGCTGCTCTGCTCCTGCCCCGGGGAGGAGAGGCCCTGTGGCTGTGGTGTGGGGACGAGAAACATGCCTGAACCAGCTCCTGCAAACTGGGATGGCTTTTAGACTCCAGCTCTGGATCCAAATCTAAATTTCATGGCTTTACATGCTGCCTGAACCAATGTCTTGGCTCCAAATATCTTTCTGCTCTAAAAGTGCAAATAATATGGTGGTGACAAACTCTTTTTCTGCCCTTGGCTCTGCATAATGCTGACTTTGAGCTGCTCTGGCTTGGGCTTCCCCCGGGGCATTGCTGCAGCCCGGACAGTGCTTGAATTTAATTCCCTTTTTCCACCCTTCTGGCAGTGGGTGCTGACTGGGCAAAGTGACTTGCCTGGATTTGTTCTTCAAGTCGGGAATGTGTGGGTCATGTTGCTTGAGCTATAGGTGCTTCCCCATGGCAGGAGCAGCTGTGCTCAAGGGGGACAAACCCTCTCTGGCTGGGGATGGAGAGCCAGGATGGCTTTTCCAGCTCTCCCTGCATTGCCCATCTGACCAGCTCATCCCCACTTCCTTCTTATGCCTGTGGAGCCCTTCCCATACCTTGCTGATGCTCTGTTCCTAAGCTTGGCCCCCTCCCAAGCCCTGTAACTTGTGTCTGTCAAGCCTGAGGATGTTGTGGAGCCGAGCTGTGTGGAGATGGTTTCTGGTTCGGAAGAGCTGCGTGTAGGGTGGGTAATGCTGGAGGCTCCAATCCCAGGAGGGGCTTGGCAAGGGGGAATAAGGACAGAGGAGGAAACATTATTTCGGCTCTTGTAAGGCACTAACTAACCCTTTCTCAGAGAAGGACTGAGCCTGGAAAACCTCTTGCTCTCCCTGTGTTTTGTAGTGGTGCCTGTGAGCAGCAGGGTAATGCTGGTGGTCAGACACCAGCTGTGGTCATGCAGGGCTCTGCATCTGCTGGGTGAAAAAAAAGATATCCCTGTTATAAATGGGAAAGATTTGGTAGAAGAAATGTATTTTCCTATTTGTATAGGTTTTACTGGTGTTTCATAGTTCCAAAGGCATTGCCCAGGTTTGCAGTGGGTTGAAAAGCGAGGGAGGAAACTACACTCATGTCACACAAAATTTTCTCCATCCTCTTCAAATGGGGAACACTGTGTGAGCTGCTCAGTAGCTTTGTCCCAGGTTTGCCCTTTGTGCCAGTGGCTAGAGTGGTCCACAGCCCTTGCTGGGCTGGGATAAGCAGCAAGAAACATTCAGGGTGTCACAACACCCCTGCCTGTCCCCTATGGCTGAGGACACGGCCATCCCTGGACAGAAGGGTTCAGCAACATTGAGCCATGGCAGAGTATATATTACAGATGTGTTGCAAAATCTGTGGGTGGGGAAGGAGATGGGTCAGCTGAAGTCCTGACCAGACCTCAGCAGCATCTCTGAGGGCCTATCATAACCCTGAAGCTGTTGCAGGAGGTGGGCTCATCCCTTGAGCTGTGCTCCCTGAATTGGTGCTCAGCTCTCACTCTGCCGCTGTCTCCCACCTCTTCTCTCCTCCTAGGATTCCCCTCCTGAAGCCGCCTCAACCTGCTGTGGCACCTTCTGTCAAACGCTTCACACGTTTGTCACCAAAATGTTTTGGCAGCAGCAGCATCTCTAGGTTTTGACATAATCCCGACAGGAGACTTTCTCAATTATTACTAATGGAACATTATGCTCCTCTTTGGGAACTCCTGCATGAATAAAAAGGGTCATTAATGACATCTGCGCAGAGCCCGGAAATTATTAGTCAATGCTGATACAGTTTTATTTTATTTTTTTAATTTTTACATATACATTTTCTTAAGCTCCTGCTAATTTCCCACCTTGCCTCCCACCCCCTTCTCCAAAGTCTCCCATGTAAAGTGGAGCCGAGTGGGTTATTGTCAATGTTCTTGCTTTTGTGCAGGTAAATGCTCTTCCCCTCCCACCCTTCCTTCCCTTTTATTCCCTCTTGGCTTCTTTAAAGATTGTATCTCTTGTTTCAGTCCCAAGAGATCCCGTCCCACCTTTCTCTGGGCTAGATTTTATTGCCAGTCAATCTCAAATATTTCTTGGACTTGGAGAAATCAGTATTACCCTGGTCCTACCAAGGCAGTGCAGGAGAGGGAGCAGTAGCCTGTGTCCTGCTGCCTGTGGACCTCAGGGTCGCCTGTCCCCATCCCTGCAGGATGCTGGTGGCGCACAGGAGGTGCTGGGAGAGGGACTGGAGGTGTCTGTGAGTGCCACGTAGCGTCATGCAACACGGAAGTTCAGCTTGGATTGTTTTAGAGGACTTTCTAGACAGCACATCATTGGGGTTTTTTCTGTCCTTCTGCCAGGTATTCAGTTCCCTCTGCTCAATACCCCTAAAAGCTACCTTGAGAAGGCTTTTTCTTTACTTTTTTCCCCCAGAATTCTGCAGCAATTTGAGGAACTCTGACAGAGCCCTACAGAGATGTGACAAACAAAAGGCGTCTCTGCCCTGAGCCATTTCAAACGGCTCTGCGAGTCATGACCGCTGAGGAGGTGACAGGTGCAGGGCTGTGCAGGGTGCATCTGTCCCCTGTCCTGTGTCAATAACTAACAACATGCGGGTCTGAGCTCTGGGCTGATGGCAGTGGCACATCCAGCAGGACAAAACCCTGAGGTCATTCCTTTTGCTGCATTGCTGTGTCAGCACATGAGGTTTGGAGGCACATGTAGGGGTTGGGTTTTATTCCCAAAAAGAGGAAAGGGGAAGTTTGAGGTGGTGGTTAGGCTTTTGGTGGGATCTCTTATGGTCTGTGGAAGAGGAGAAAACTGATGTCTTCACTTACTCAAAGCTTGTTTTTCTTTTCTGGGGTGGTATCAGTCAAATATGCAGCACAGAAGTTGAAGAAGGTGTTGGTCCATGCCCAGCAGGGAGGATCTTGGTGTCCTGAAGCTACTACAAGATGCTCAACTCCACGGTGAGTGTTTCCAGTGCTGCGTGGCGGGAGACTCTTCCCAAGCCGTTGGCTGTGACCAGGGGAGACGTGGCTGCTGTGGGCCTTTGCTTGCTCACCAAGACACACAAGGAGCACCACCTGGGCCAGGGGATTGGGTGGGAGATGTGACAATTCTCCCATGGGGCCTGGACTCATTGCAGAGCTGCTGCATGTCCCTGGGGAAGGCCAAGCAGGGATCACCAGCCTCTGTTCAAACCTGGCACCCGGGGTAAAAGGTCGGCGCCGTAACTCTAAAAAGAAAACCACTAAACAAGAAATAGACTCCTTTAAAACAAAAAAGTCCCTCGGAGAAAAGATATTTCAACCCCTTTTTGATTTATGACCTACTATAGGATATTGAGACGTTATTTACAATCGATATATGCTCCTGCAAGACTCCCGCCGGAGCCATAGACCCCGCCTGTTAGAGTGGAGACTGGTCAGCCTGCTCCACTGGAAGTGCCAGCCATGTCCTGCTGGAGCAGGCTATAAAGCTGGACGCAGCTGTATATCTTACAGAAAATGGACCTGGTTACACATGTCTTTGGGCAGCTGACACAGGGATATAGTTTAGGTCTAAGACAGCAGTTCAGTAGCAGAAATCAGCATTCCTCAACCTTGCCAATAATGAAATCTCTTGCGCAACATAGAGCATTCCATGGCCTTAAAGGTGCAAAATGGAGTTGTTCACTTGACTTATAATGGAATTGGGCCAATTTCGAAGCAAGCGGTGGGTTTTATTCCAGGATTTTATCTTTAAAGGGGGATTTGCAAACACTTTGCGAGGGAAAAAAATTCATTCGGCATAAAATTGCATCCTGGCTGAATTCCAGTTTGGGTAATTACGTTCTCTTTCTGTAGTGGCTGCAGGACAAAGGGCCATTCATCACACTCCAAAGTGCTGCAAAAGGCTCCCGTGTTCCACCAGAGAACTGCCTGCGTTTGAATCCAAGCGAGAAAGTTTTCTTCCGTGCTCCGGGCCGCTCTGGAGGGTAATGGAGCTTGGCACTGCTTTTTAGGATCCTTTTGGGTGAGATAGAGGGGTAAGGACCTTGTCACAAGCTGCTCAGGCTCCAGCAAATCTGGGTAAGTAGGGCGCTGAGCAAAATAGACTCCTTGCAGCCTCCCGTGGCTCGCCTTTCACCCCGAGGACATGCTTGTCTTTGCAGAGTGCCGCCAGAGCTCCAGGGGATCCCGCTGGAGCAGAGGAGCTGGATTTCCTCTCTGCAAATCTCCTGTTTTGGAAGTGCCTATAAGCAAGAAACTGGGTCGCATCCAGCTGAGCAAGGCTCAAGGACTTGGGGTGCATTCAGAAGTGGTGCAGGGAGTCTGGAAGGATGCACGTGCTCTGGCTTCCTCTTTCCAGGTCTCCGTACAGCCAGAGAAGAAATATTTGCAACCCTTCCTCCCACTTTCCAGCTAGAGATGGCCATGCTTAAGTAGTGGACCATAGTTTTCAGTGGAGTGTTGGATATTAGGAAGGAATTCTTAACTTTGAGGAAGGTGGGGCACTGGCACAGGTTGCCCAGAGAAGCTGTGGCTGCTCCATCCCTGGAAGTGCTCAAGGCCAGGCTGGACAGGGGTTGGAGAAACCTGGTCTAGTGGAAGATGTCCCTGCCCACAGCAGGGGGTTGGCCTAGACGATCTCTAGGACACCTTCCAACACAGACCTATGATTCTAGGATTCCTTAGCCCCCTGGTAGCTCGCTTTGCAGCCACTCCCTGTCCAGGCAGAGTGAGGCCCCATGGTGGCAGCCCCAGTGCTCAGGTACAGGCCAGGCAAGGAGATAGCAGCAGCAGCATCTCCACAGAGTAAGGGAGCATGTCTGCATGCCACCCACCAGCTGACCTGCCAGGGAGCATCCTTGGCCTATGTGCCTTGAGAGTGTCCCTTTAAAGCAATTTGTAGACTGTTATCCTGTATCATTAACCTAATTAGTATAATTGCCGCCATTTATGTAATGAGTATAAATACTGGAGGAATCCCATAATTAGGAGATGTAATTAGGTAATTAATAGATGACATGGTAACAAAAATCCAGGGGAAACTTTGCAAGGTGGACGCTGTGTGTGTATGTTTGTGCATGTGTATGTGGCTGTTCTTGCCAGGGTCTGCACACATGTACTCTGGGGTTGGCCTCAGCCTGGAGCCTCTCCACATTACATGGGCAATGTAAAGGCACCCTCAGCAGATGTGAGAAAGCTCTCTTGGAACTCTACAGACCTTGCAGAGATCTGGAGAGCTGAGATTTGCTTAAGGGGAAGAGCACAGCTGTGGCCATTGCCTCGTCATACAGACGCACTTTGCTTTCAGATCCCGGGAGAAGCAAGGTGAATTTAGCAAGGTATGAGATGTTCCTTAGCCCTACTGGAAGGTGGCTGGAAGTCCCATTTGTCCCATTGTGCCTCTCTGCTACAAGCAGTGCTGGAAATAGCATGACAACCAGCTCCTGCACCAATAGCCCGACCGGAGGGATGATAAGGAGCCCCAGGGTGCGCTCAGCTGCAGGATAAAGTCTCATTTTAGTTCTCCTGTGAGTTTGGCTTACAAAAGTGATTGGAGCTGGAAATTGGGTTTGTGCTGTGAAGAGCTGATAAAGTTCCTGCTGTGTCTGAGGAGCACTTTTTTAGAGTGTCATGAGTTGTGGGTGCTTGAGCTGAACCCTTTCTAGTCGTTGAAATGTTGACTTTTTCCTGCTGCTCTCTGTTTCTTGCTCCTCCCAGCCTGTTCGTGCTTCTAGAGAACTTACATGTCCAGATGTATTCAAAGAAAATAGATTGCAGATAAGGAAAGTTTTTTCTTTGTTATTTTTTTGGGGTGTTGTCATTGATCACCTGGTTGGCACCTGCCAGGAGGAGTCACTACCACCAGATTTCAGTACCTGAAGGGGGCCTGGAAAAAGAGCTGGAGGGACTTTTGACAAGGGGCTGTAGTGATAAGACAAGAGGTGATGGCTTCAAACTGACAGAGAGCGGGGTTAGATTAGACATTGGGAAGAAATTCTTTAGTCTGAGGATGGTGCAGCACCGGCACAGGTTGCCCAGAGAAACTGTGGATGACCCATCCCTAGAAATGTTCAAAGCCAGGTTGGATGGGGCTTGGAGCAACCTGGGGTAGTGGGAGGTGTCCCTGCCCAGAGCAGAGGCTTGGAACAAAATGAAATGTAAGATCCCTTCTAATTCAAACTATTGTATGATTCTGCTATAAGCCATGAGTATCCCGGCATAGGATGTCTCCCCTGCAGAGGGTCCTGGGCTCTGCACACCACATGGACAATTGTACACAGGCTTATTTTGAAGAAGCCATTGACCCTGTGGCTTTTACTCTTGGTCTCTCTACCTCCCTGTTGCAGTATGTTCTCTCTAAAGGATGAGCTATTTTGCACTCCTTGGAAGAGCACTGCAGCCAGCAGGAAGTGACCACAAGACGTGCAGAACTGGAAGCACCAGCGCACAGGAGAGGTCAGGGTTTGTGCAAGCTTTGGGTGGTCAAAGGCTGCGGAGTCCCCGGGACCAGCAGCTAGAGGGAGTTATGACCTCACGCTGAGGGCCAGCCTTGCCTATGCCGTGGATTCCTGCCGTGATGCCAAAGAAAATCCTCCTGCCTTCTACTGCTCCGGGTACATGTAATGAACAGCCATAATGCAGACTTCATTACATAGCATAAGTAATTCTCGAGATTAAAGACTTTTGAAATGGCTTCTGCTGCAGTTTCTGCCAAAGTATTTCTTAGTCCCTGTCTACCTGGGAAGTTTTATCAGGTATATCATGATCACTGTATGTAGGTCCAGTTACACCAGAAAGGCTCTGTCTAGACGTTTTAATTCCAGTATAAAAAGGGCCTTTCTTTCCTTTAGCTTGAATTTGCTTGCACATGCCCTTCACAAAATCAGGGCATACTTCAAGAGTGGAAGAGTCTCCCTGTATACAGTGTTATGTTTAAATACCCTGCCAGACTGCATCAAAGCCCCCTCTGCCCCAAGGCCAGGAGTTCCTGCTCCTGCAGGTTCCCTGGCTCTCGGATGGGGAGGTGGATTGGTGTTTGGCAGCTGCTGGGCTGGAGGTAGCTCTTTGTGTCCAAGGCGAGCACATGGTCTTGCAGGACACTTCTGCAGTCTTTCAGCTTAACCTTCCTCTGTCTCTCTCTGCTTCCTGGTCCCGTGTCCCATGCTCCCCAACCTCCCACTCCAATGGGATATGTCCCACGGGGCACCATTAGCTGAAGTCTGATCCCTCTGCTTTATTTGGTTTGGGGATTTGCCCACTGAGATCCAAATTTGCAAAAAGAATTTTGTGTTTTGACTCATTTTCCATGTAGTGAGCTCCAAGTCCAAATGATCCCAACTTCAAACCTGTTTTGAGGCCTTGCAGCCCCTTGACCTTGGCAGAGCTGTGCAAAGGTCCTACAACTCCTACCCTGTGATCACGGAGGGTGATTTGGCTGCTGGCTCACAAAGTGATGGACTATAAGGAATATTTGCCTCTCTCCGCCCTGGACCATCACATGGGTGAGGATTGTTGCTATTTCCACATTTTGCCCTCATTTTGCCCTTGCCTTTGCCCTTGCCAGGCACCAAGCAATGATTTATTCTTGGTGCCATGTCCAAACTACTTTAACACAGACCTCCACCATAGGTGCAGAGCAGCCATACTTTCTCTTGTTTTCCTTTTATGATAAAAACCCTTTTTACCGTGTTTCTGTCTCCCCTTCAAGGTCTAACTCTGCCTGAGTCCTGCCAACTCTCATTTTGTTCCTGTATTTTTTAATTTCCAGATATGTCTTCCTTTGCTGATCCCTCCCCCACCTCATCTTTTTTCCTTTGTAGTCCTGATGATAAGTGTGAACACACTTTTCCTATAAAACATGGTTCCAGGCTCAAAGCCTTGCTTGAGTGGTTGTCCCACCTGGGTTTCTCATTCTAACTAAAAAAAAAAAAATTTAAACTTCCTCCATATTCAAGTCCTTCAGCTCTTCCTTTGTGCTGAGTGCATTAATAGTGTTGTAGTCCTGCCCTAACTTTGTGCATCTTCTCTAATGAGCTTCATTTATCTCTCCAGGATCAATCTGAAGTTGTAGTCTAGAAATGACCAGCTGTTCTCCGAAGCTGTGGCCAAACAGGCATCCAAGGAAAGCCCCAGGTGTGAGTAGAGACCTGGGTTTAAGGAGGCTGTTGGGAGCAGTTGTCTGGAAGAGGAGGAGGGAGCAAAGCTTTAACTGGGAGCAGTGAATAATGTCCCTCTTAAGATTTGTCCTGGTTCAAAGCAAAACGGACACAAGGAAGTCACATGGCTCATGTTAGGCAAGAAGATTCTAATGTTGTCTCTTTTTTTTCCTCCTAACTATCTCTGTCTACAGATTTGTTGGAAGACAGGTTGCCAGGAGAGTGTTACCAAATAATTATCCTGTGCCTCCTTAGAGTAACCTCTGCAAGAAAGTGTTTAGCTAGAGAAGCCATGTGAATTAGTCATTAATATCTTATAGGTCAGAGTTACGGATGTTGCATTGTGATGAAATATGTATTTCTTCCTATTTCTTAGGAAAATGGGCTTGTGAGACAGAGCAAGATTTATGATGATCTTAATTAGTTATTTCCTAGCTTTCAAAATGTTTGGGTTTGAGAGATGATATGATAGATAATTAACTTGTTGTCAGACAGCGACTTTTAAAATGAAATGTTTGTTCTCAAATAATATTTTATCTCAATGTGCATCATATGCATGCCATAGTGCATACACACATGTACATATAGATAAATATGTGGATATGCATCCCTGCAGCCATAGGAGTTGGGAACATGGGTTAATGCTTCCGTGAAGGGCATCATTCCCAGCTCCCTGCCAGCCTGAGTGGAGCACACAGAGGACCCAGCCCTTCCATGGGGATTGCTGCCCTTCTTGCCATGCTTGTCCTCACCGTCCTGCTTGAAAGGTGACTCACAGAGTGTAAAGGGACTGGTGTCCTGTCCTGCCCTTTCCTGTGTGGGGTTATGGGCTAAGGTGAAGGCCAGAGGGGTTTTCACAGGCTGACAGATTTGAGATTGTTCATCCTGGAGAAGAGAAGGCTCCAGGGAGACTTTAGGGCACCTTCCAGTACCTAAAGCAGCTAAAACAGAGCTGGAGAGAGAAACTGGGAGCGATAGGACAAGGCAGAATGCCTTTAAGTTGACAGAGGACAGAGTTAAATTAGATATTAGGAAGAAATTCTTCCCTGTGAGGCTGGTGAGACCCTGGCACAGGTTCCCCAGAGAGGCTGTGACTGCCCCATCTCTGGCAGTGTTCAAGGCCAGGTTGGACAGGACTTTGAGCAACCTGGTGCACTGGAAGGTGTCCCTGTCATGGCAAGAGGGACTGAACGAGATGTTCTTTAAAGACCCTTCCAACCCAAACAATTCTATGTTTCTATGATAAGTCCTCCAAACCAGTACATTCCAGGGACAACTGCCAGTAACATGGTGCTTGTTAAGAGGTGGGGACTTGTGATATTTTTTGCTAAACTAGTAAAGCTTAAATGAAGGGAACTATATCCCTCGTTGCTGTATCCCTGAAGGACAGAGAGGGGGCTGGAGAGAACCTTCAGGGAACGCAGAGGCCAGGATTGCATTGACCCCAAAGGATGCTGGATGTGGTCCCTGAAGCCGTGGCTGCTGCGATGCCTCATTGCTGCAGGGAAGCAGAGCTGCTGCAGAAGAAAAGAGGTCACCTGGAAGTTGATTTATTTTTTTTCTTTCTCTTTCTTTTGCATTTTTTCATCAGAGCTTTATAAATAACAGACAAAACCCCTGGGGAAAAGCCTCCCAACCAGCTGCCTGTTGTAAATACTCCAGGAAATGGGAGGTGGCAGGGGAAGAGGGAAGGAAGGCTAAATTTGGTGGCTTTTATTTTTAACAAGGGCTATTGCAATTGGCTTTAAACCTACATTAAAAAAAAAAAAAAAAAGAGAGAGAGAGCCATAAGAAACTTTTGCCAGCACTATAGGAGTCTGTGGAGCTGAGCACGCGCTCCGGCCAGCGCAGCACAGATGCAGTGTCTGCGCCAGCCCTTGCTCCAGGACTTGACAGCTCAGACACTGCCAAGGCCATCACAGGGACAGGGAGCTCAGGGACAGAGATGAGGCGATATATTTCAAGGCCTCACAAGATTTCTCCATCGAAGCCAATAGAGGCTCAAAACTTTCCAAAGTAACCAAAGGAGGCATCTGCAAGTCTTTGCTTGTCTGCAGGACTGCTGTACTTGGGTCCCTGGTGCAGCACAGTAAAGCTGAAGTTAATGAACCCAAACAGCCAAGCAGAAAGCAAATCTTTTCTTTTGAAATTTAAAAAAAAATTCTATGACAACCTTTTTCCTCCTGACTGGCCCTTGCTTTATCTTGCTGTTTCCAACACCTGAAGTTGAGGCGTATAAAATGACTTGGCAGCATCCCTCTGACATTCCCCTGGCACTCTACGGAGAGCAAGGGTGTTAACCTTGGTGTCCTGGCTGCGTGCCAGGGTAAGTAATTACATTCGGCCTCTATAAATTAGCCACATGCTTGCAGCCGGGGAGCTGCAGCGTCATTTCCTCCTGGCTGTGCGATGCCCGACACGCTCCACCCGGGCACCGGTTGCATCTCGGTGGAGGACAGGCACGGGGAGCAATGTGGGCTTGCTCGTGCTAATGCTCCCTTAAATTGCTCTGAGGTTACAGGTCTGGCTCTCAACGCTCCTGCTTCTGTGCTCGGAAAGGAGAGCGCAGAGCTGAGCGGGATCAGGCTCCCTACCCCAACAGGGTGACCTGATAAATTGCCACCAGTCAGCTGAACCTCAGTAACAGCCTCTCGGCTCGCAGCTAAAATTAGCTGAAATGGCATGAAGAGAATTGCTGAAATCTCCACGAAAGTGATTTAAGGCGAAGCACGTGACCTTGCATTTGTCACGGGCCGGAGCACGCGCAGCATGCTGGCACAGCGCAGGTGATGTGCGGGAGCATGTTCAGCCCTGTAGACCTGAGCTGTAACTCCGTGGTTGGATGAAACGCTCCACCTGTGACCTCATCCCACTGTTCCCTAGCACTGACTCAGCTTAACCCCTTCTGCTGGGACCCAGCTTTCGGGGTCTTGAGTTGATGTCTGGTTATAGCTGCAGTGGACTCTGGAGTGCAGTTAATTTAAGGTTAGGTACAATGTGTTGGTCAGCTGTGTGTATTTCCCACTGCAGACACCAAGATAACCCTGTCCAGTCTGGGCCGAGATGGAGTGTGCCTCCATGGAAGAGATGCTAAAGCAAACATGGCTGGAAGGTCTAAGCAGGAGGAGATGTGATGCCATGTTCCAGACTTGTCATTATCCCTTTCAAAGGTTGTCTGCTTGGTCTTTAATTTCTGAGAAACTGCCGGATTCTGCACCCGGGATGGGGCAGCCCTGGATGTACAGACCGACTGGGGAATGAGATGCTGGAAAGCAGCACTGTGGAAAGGGACCTGGAGGTCCTGGTCGATGGGAAGTTGAATATGAGTCAGCAGTGCCCTGGCAGCCAGGAGGGCCAACCGTGTCCTGGGAGGCATCAGGCACAGCATCACAGGCTGGGCCAGGAAGGGGATTGTCCTGCTCTGCTCTGCACTGGCACAGCCTCGCCTTGAATATTCGGTGCCACAGTATATGAAAGATATTAAGCTGTTAGAGAGCATCCAGAGGAGGGCAATGAAGATGGTGAAGGGCCTTGAGAGGAAGCCGTATGAGGAGTGGCTGAGGACACTTGGTCTGTTCAGCTGGAGAAGAGGAGACTAAAGGGGGGGCCTTATCACAGTCTACAACTTCCGTGTGAGGGGAAGAGGAGCGGCAGATACTGATCTCTTCTCTGGGGTGACCAGTGACAGGACCTGAGGAAATGGCCTGAGGTTGTGTCAGGGGAGGTTTAAGTTCAATACCAGAAAAAGGTTTTTCACCCAGAGGGTGGTCGGGCACTGGAACAGGCTCCCCAGGGAAGTGCTCACAGCACCAAGCCTGACAGAGCTCAAGAAATGTTTGGACAATACTCTTGGGGATGGTCCTGTGCAGGGTCAGGAGCTGGACTCGATCATCCTTGTGGGTGCCTTCCAACCCAAGGTATTCTGCGATTCTGTGTTCCCTGTGCCTCCTCTCCCTTGGATCCAGCTGCCCCAGTGTGGGTGCCCTTTCCAGGCTGGCAGCGCAGGCTGCGGCTCCCGTGGCTGCCTGCGGTGGAGCAGTTCCACCTTTGCATGGCTGTTCTGTGTGTGGGAAAGGATTTCAAGAAACAATTGACCAAATGAAACCTCCGTAATGCTTCTAAATACTCAAACACATTAGACATGCCTGCCCAGCTCAGAGATAAATTAGAGCTATTATCACTAGAGCCCAGACAAACAAATGGAGGGCTCTCTCCAAACAAGCCATTCACTCAAGAGACTGGATTTACAAGGGTCATGGAAGCAGCATGAGCTGCAGGCACCTGCTTTCTGTGGAAACCTGTTTAAATTGGCCATATTGACCGGTGCAGAAGGAGGGGAGAGAGCACACCTCTGCCCTTTGGGGTGTGGGGAGTCATCACCAAGCACAGACTGTGGTGCTGTGATGTACTAACTGGCATTTTGCTGTCTTCAGTCAAAGCTAGAAGTCAGAGATTGATCCATTTTGCTTTTCTCCCATGTGATGGTTGGGAGATCAAGGTGCGCAGAACCACATCAGGGATGCCAGGTCCGCTTTGCTTTGCCCTTGGATTTTTGTGTCTGCTTCCAGGGAGGGATGGGGAGCCAAACTGGTGGTAAGGTGGCATTGAGAGAGAGGTCAGTTCAAATCAGCATGTCGGGCATCAAGGAAACTGCCTGAAAGGGTAAATGGAAGCCAGAGCATGTATTTTGGGCTGGGGTTTGCAGCTACAGGAAAGAAGGAGCAGATGCAGGGACAAAAAGGAGTAAAGAAAGAGAGATAATTATTCTGCTTGCTGGCTGTGATGGGCAGGCAGATCCCTGGAGCAGGGTCGCCAGCACAGCTTGCCACAGTGGCCAGGAGCACCATGCTGGGGCTGATCGTGACTGAGGCTGTGACTCGGAGCCTGGCCCAGGCAGGGTGTCTGGAGAAGGGCCATGGCCAGTGCAGGGTTTCAGGGCTTGGCTGGGCCTCCAAACCAGCCTCAGTAAGCCTGAGGCAGCCAGGCTGGGGGGAGAGGCTGGGCTGTGACCGCAGCACCGTACCCCTCGCCTGCTCGCCTGGCAGCTCAGGCCAGCCACCCACAGAGGCTGTGATGGAGGGTGGTATTCTCTTCTAGGGGATGTTCTTGAACACAAAAACTTGTTCCTCAACCAGAGTGTTGCTTTTTGGAAGACATCCAGTCCCCATGCACGACCTCTGACTGATGATGAATTTGCCATTTCCCTTGGTAACTGGACCTCCTGATTAACTATCCTCCCTGCTCAAAATTGTCTTTTATTTCCCATGCAAGGTTCCCTTGCTCAGTGTTGTCAAGTCTCACTATTTATTTTGGGTTTTGCTGCTTACTGTGCCTTTTACCTGTGAGCCTAACGAACATGCCAATCTCAGCTATTTTCACTCTGTGGGTATCTGGGATCAAGTCACGATGAAGATTTTCTTTGACTGCTGAGCAGACAGAGCCCTTTCAGTCTTTTGCAGGGTTGAGCACAGGCAGAGCAGAAGCTGCGCTTGCCACTGCCTTGAGCATCTCCCAGTGCGTGGGATTTTATTTAAAGTCCCAGCCTCTGGACTTGCACCATTACAAGGACCTTCTATATTTTTTTCCTTCAGAAACCTGAAAATGCCACCTAAAAAATGAACAAAAATAATAATAATAATTTGGGGCTTTTTTTTTAAAGGCATCAGGAGTTCTGTGTTGTCTCTTCCAACCTGGTGATTCTGTGATTCTGTGTGATTCTGTGATTTTTTTATTGTGAGCAGAAGAGGTGGTAGATGCTGGCTTGGTGACTAATTTGCAAAGATGCAAACTTGCTGAGGAGACACCATGGGGCTCAGGGGTGTCTCCTTCCATCCTGTGTGGTTCCTGCTGGCAAGGCAAACACTGACCTGAAATTCCCACAGCTCTTCTATCTACACAGTACCAGGGTAGGTTTAGTTAATGTGGGTGGCCTATATGGCCTTGACAGCTCTGAATTTCGAGTCTTCATCATCTGCAGGTTCTTCTGTGTTGCTGGGCAGGCTGAAGGGCACAATCAGTGTCATGCACATGGAGAGAGATGGAGTTTATTTTCTGGCTTCCTTTGAGGGTCAGAGGTCCACTGCATTGTGTCAGCTGAGCTAATGTGCTTTAGTAATCCTACAGATTCTGCTTTCTTTGTCTTCCACTGTGTTTGTCACCTTCCCCACGTCTCCTGGCACTCTTGGTATAAACCAGGAATGTTTCACACTGAAACAGCAAGATGTCTTATCTAAAAATATTGAAATTATGTGTTTCCCCTAAATTCATTCCTCTCTTTATATTTCTTCACAGGAAAGAAATTTGTAAAGCTGGATCCAGGGCAACAGTACCTTTGGTGGCTAAACCAAGCTGGTTTTCTATTGATTTAAAGCAAGTCATCTTAATTGCAGCCTGCCCCTCCTAAATTTCTCCAGTCCTTGCAGTGAAGATCTACTTCATTCACCATTTCCAAACTTCAGGATTTGGGTACCATTATCTGTCATTTCTACTTCTAAAAGGACTCCAGAAACTGGGAGTTTGGGAGCATTCTCCAACCCCCTATAGATTTTATGTATTATCCCTTCGATAAAAGAATCAAGGCGGTGGTCAGGCCCTGAAATGCTTGACTATTTACTGAATGAAATTAAAAACTGCAGCAAATAAGGGTTGATGTCTTAGGGGCTGGAAAAAAGGAGGGAAGGGTGTGTGTGTCTTTGTGTTCCACATGTACAGGTTCATGTTTCCTACAAGGTGAAGGAAAGCCCCATTTGTAGCATACGCCTGTGGTTATTGTATTTGCTTCAAACTTATCACATGAGGCCTAAATGAGGTTGTCAATAAAATATTCCATGGTGGGCATGTAAGACAGCAGTGATTTGTGTTTTATGAAATGATCTGAGGAGCAGAGAGGAGGTAGGTTTTGTCCATCTGTCACACCCTGATGAATGGTGGAGAGGTTGCTTTGCCCCAGCTTTCAGAGGGTAATGCTTGAAGATGCCCAGCTCTGCTCCTGTCCTGGTACCCAGGTGCTAAGAGTCAGGAGACACACTGGTAGGGGCTCAGCTCCTTGAAAAATTATCTTGCTTATTTATGTGATGGCAAGGGAGAAGTTTGTGTTTAGAGGCCAGTGAATTAATAAATTAGAAAACAAAGAATCAAACTTGTGTTCATTATTTTCTGTAAAACAAACACAGTCGACTTCCATTTACTGCAGAAGCATTTGAGAGGTTATCCTAGCAGAGATCAGAGCTCCAGCCAGTGAAACTCTGTAAGAAAGAGTCCATGCCTCAGGCAGCAGACAGACAGTGCAAGGCAAACAGAAGCAGTGACTGGTATTTGAGCACGTTTAAAGGAGCCGAGGAACAGAGCTGGGACGGCGGGGCCAGCCCTGGGAACCCCAGGCCATAGAACCATCCTCCTTCCTCCCACAGCAATGCTCTTAACATTGACCAAGACACGATCGTTCATGTGTTGCCCCTGGAGTCAGCGGCTGAAAAGCACTTTATGAGGCAGCAGAAACACAATAGGCTATTATTTTTAGGCTAGAGCCATTCACACATTTTCTCTGCAAAATGGGTACCCTCCCTCTTCGTTGTGTTTAGCTGTTTGTGCTCGCCTAATATTCCCTGCCCATCCAGCATCTAACAAAATGAGATGCTGATCTTGTCTGGGGAGGTAAAATAGTGCAAATTACCCTCATCTGGAAAGCCTTTGGGTCTAAACCTGAGAGCTGCGCTGCTGCTGTAGCTCCGCGTCCAAAGCAGTGGAGCTAATGACCTGAGGCTGCAGGGAAGTTTGGACACAGACTGCAGCTCGTTCTCCCAGTAATGCTCTTCTCAGTGGATTAGAAGAAGCTTCCCTGGCAAACTGGGAAGGAGTCCAAGCTGGGGAGCTGGTGTGATAGGAACTGACAGGGCTGGAAATTTGATTTCTGACTCTTTGTGCGTGTATTTTTTGTGAAAGAGGGAGAGGGAGCCAGGAGTACTTTGAATCCTGCAATCATTAAAACCAATTCCACTTTTCCTGCCCCTGCCCACCTCCTGATATGTGTGTGAAACAATCTTTACAGCTACACAGCCATCAGATGGTATCGACCCTGCGGTGGAAATTGCTATTGACTGCTGCTGGTGCTGCTCTCTGCACTTCCGTGGCTTTTAAAGCGACACTCTTCAGGTAATTTCACTTTGCACTTGATACAGCCTGGGAAATACTGCCTGAAACGGGATGGGATGAGCCTGAGTGGGACTTGTGTGTGCATATGTGTGCAACAAACACCGTCACCACCCCTTGGACACAGGAAGGGTGTTTGAGCGAGTGGGAAGAGATGCTCCTGCAGAAACACTCATCTAATAGGAAGATTCAGAAATTTGGTATTTTTTTTCCCTTTAGTCCATCATGAAAGGATTATTGTGTCCCACTACAGTTTTTTCCTGCTGCAATTCTAACACAAAGCCAAGACCATTCTTCTACCCCTATGAAGGATCCATCCAGTCCTATATCAGCTGAGGACTAGATAAATCGATTTCTTGTTTTAAGGAGAACCTCTGATTCCATATTACAAATTCTCTCTCTGGGTACCAAAGAAAAAGAGTAGGAAATAATATTATTATTTGCCTTTGATGCGTTTTTTGCAGCTTAAAGAACTCTTCTCTCTCATAGAGCTCTGTCTTTGCTCCCTGACTTCAACTACATGGCATTGCCCAGGAGCAGCAGCTGGCCAGATGTGCCCCGTGCATGTGTGCGAGGAGTTCCCTTTCTTGTTATCTGGAACAGTGACTGCCTAAAGCTTCTGAGCCAGTCCCTTAACTTGAATGCAAATAACCACTGCTAATAGCTCTGAGCACTCCCTGACAGCCTTGATTTCAGGTCACAAGACTGGCAGGCTGCTGAAGTGTCAGGAGGTGTGCCTGGCATTTCCCCACTCTCCAACCCAAGCCCTCGGAACTGCTCTCCGTGCTTTACACTGAGCCTTGGTGGTCATGTGGGGAGTCTGACTCTTCTCGGCCTGGCTCTGTCTCAGCTGAATGGGAGGAACAAGTGGGAATAGAACGGGCTGGATGCTGACAGCATGTCTTGGTGGGATGGTTTGCATTCTCAGCCCCAAGCACTGAGCAGCTTGGGAACGGAGATGGGGTTAACTGGAATTCAGCAAACCTGGGCAGAGATCAGGGCTTTGCAGTAGAGGTAGTAAAAGGCCTGGCCTAGGAGGAGTTTAACATGCCAAACACTGTCCTGCATGCCTAGGGTACTTTGGGGTACAGCACACTTTGGGTGAGCATATGGCCCTTTGCTGCTTTTGCATCTGCTGCCCACCCCTGGGACGGCCCCAGGTCAGGCATATCAGTTGTGAGAGGGACTGATGACCTTTGCCTCTCCTCCCTTTCCCCTCTGTTCATGGCAGGTTGCATCTCCCAGAACACTGCTCCCATTTTTCTCCTCTCACACCATTCCTATCCAGCTACTGGAAGCCTGATACTGCCTGTTCCATGGGAACGGTGAGGGTCTGGGATGGCTCTTCTCCTCCCTGCTCCTCCCTGGACTCTGTCATTGTCTTTCTCTCTGTCCTGATTCTTCTATTGCTTCAGCACTAGACTATCCAACCAGGGAAAGAACACTTAGCTGTGAGAATGGGCTGGGCAGCCTGGAACACAGGAGGAGCTTCAGCTCCTTTATTTGAGGCCAGGGCAATGTGAGCCAAGTAAGGTCTTCCCAGCCTGGACCTTGAAATCCAGATCTTCTGTGAGTTAAATTGGGACTTCTAAAAATTAGGAAGCCAGGTCTTTACTGTGAGTTAAATTAGTACTGCTTTAAATGAGATTTATTAATTTACATCCTTAGAGGACCTTCCCCAGTATGAGACTGGGGGTAAAGCAGCGTGTCAGAGTTGCCAGTAGCTTTTTGATTGTTATGTCCTTTTGTCTTCCCCATTGCCAGGACCACAATGCCACCATCCTTTTTCCAGCCCTCTGTCCCCATCGCTTGGACATCCTGACTTTTGTGTTCACTAAATGGAGGCTGGGAAGGTTGAGGCTGCTGCTAAATAGGCCAGCGTGGGAAGCTGAAGGCTCATTCCAGAGCAGTGTCCAACAGCTCCACCTCCTTTGGCTCAACCAGACCTCCTTCCAAAGCCACAGTCCCAGTGAACTTGCCTTTCCATTCTCAGGGCTGTGGCTTTCACTGCCCAGCAGGTGCTGAGCTAATGGCACTGCTGTGCCACTCCTGGAATGTGCGTGTAGGTGGCTTTGGGCTCAATGCAAGATGTGAACAGTGTTTGCTCTGCAGGCTTTGCTCTGCTTCAGAGGTGGTGACAACCTGTCCCTTTCTGGCTTCCCCTCTGGAGAACAGTGCCTAGGAAGGGCAAGCTGCTCTCCCAGCCCAGCTTCCAGCTCCACATGTCCCACAGTAACCAGGTGCTGCTGGAGTGTACGTGTGCCCTTATCAAACAAGCAGCCTTTGATAGTTTCTCTTTCTTCCGGGCTTAACCTGCCCAAGTCTTTTTGGGGTGAGATACGATATGTGACTTGACAGCAATTCGAGGTGAGATTTTTTCCTCCTGGGGAAGCGTGGTAAGAAATTAAGCTTTGTAGGTTTTCTGCCCAGTCGACCAAGCAAAGAAAAGTCCTTTGTGAACTTGGGTTAGGTCTGGGGACAGGAGAGCTACTGCTGTGATTTGTGGTTATTCTCTCTGCAGCACTGCCTCCGTAGTCACAAGTGAGAGGCAAGTGGTTTTGACACCTCTTTATGACCTGGGAGCCACAGGGAAGTAGTGGTAACTTGTGTTCTGGAAAGACAAGGTCATTGACAAGGGTGGTGCAAGCAGCTTTGGTTCATCTGACCATGCTAGAATCCAAGTATTTTCAATTCATAGGAATTAAAGTGGACATCCTAGTTTTAGGCTGCTGGGTATTCGAAACTGGGTGCTTCCCAAGGTGGTGTGCAATACCGGGATATTACAGAGAAAGCTGTTGATAAAAGCAATAGTGAAAATGGATGTCTGGTTTGAAGCCTATCTGTCCTACAACCTTCAGGGCCTGCCAGGGGACGTGTTTCCTGGGCTGTGAAAAACCAATATGGGACACAATCATATATCAGTGATTATATCGATCACTGTCTCAGACCCGTTCAGTCCAAGGACACCAGCACCTTTTGAAGAGGAGGTGTCGCTCCTGCTCTGGGAATCTGGGGAGGGTGTGGAATGCATGGCAGTGCTGGTGTGCGAGGGGAGGTGACTCTCCTTTAGGGGATGCTGGGTCCATACTCTAACCAATTAGTAGAATGGAGCTGAACAAAGTACAGAAGGGACTGATAATAAGCAAAACGCTCAAATATGGGAAGTTGGGGAAGAAGCCAAATGAAAATGAAATGAAAGGCTAAGGTCCAACTACAGCAGTTGTGCAAAAAGGATGGGACAGCTGATAATAGGAAAGCCTGCAAGAACAATGGGTCAACCCCCCAGGAGAGAGACTGAAGGAATCTGTGAACAAGCCAAGCAGGGGCGGGGAGGTTTTATCGAAAAGCGTTTCAGTAAATTGGAGCTGTTGGCTTGCTTACCGCCATGGAGACCTGCGTCTCTCACTGTGACCTCTTTGCTCAGTGCTTTGTGCTGATGGCCAGCTTGAGAGGAGCATGGGATAGCAGGGCTCAGACCTTGCATGGGAGGACACTTCTCACCAGCTGTAGTGCTGCAGAGGGGCCGATGATGTTGGCTCTACCCCTCAGCTCAGGGCTTGTGAGAACTGTCCTTGGGGATAGCCTTAGAGCCCCCTTTTATGAAGGTGATATCAGAAACCTGTAGCTGAGCCTCTTCAATCACAGCCTTTCTTAGTCTCAGAAATCCATGGAAAACTCGGGAGAGGAAAACCAGCTTCTGACTGCAGATGAACTCCATAAAGACCATTTGAAGGGAGATGGTGTGATGGAAAGCATTCCAAAAACCATGAATCTGCATCCGAGATGCAAAGAAAGTCATTCTGGCTACCTCTAGTTCACGTGAGACAACAGGGATTTCTTTCACAGGCACTGTGACCAAGGCAGGTACTACTTGAGACCTTTGCGTGAGAACCTTGGCTCTCGCTGGTGGTTCCCAGAGGTAAGGCCCTTCTTTCTCTTGGCTCTCCATATCCCTGTCTGTATAGGAAGGCTGGGGATATATCTTCTTGGTAAATCATCCGAAAACGGGCTTCCTACGAAAGAGAGCCCATCCTGCTGGTGATGAAGAGGTCTCGAGGTCCCATTAGGAGGCTTGACTTGTGAGAGCTCGTGGAGAAGCTGTAGAATACAGTAATGTGTTTGTACCTCTAATGTGGTTTTTTCTCTTTTTTTAAGCACTGCACAAATGTTGAGACTCTCTAGATAAAAGTGAATTTAACAGCTATTTGTATCCTTTGAGGAACATCAGTACTGGCTGAAAGAGGGTAAAAGACCTTTTTTGTTGAGTCTGGAATGGACCTGCTTTTATTGGAGGACTCTACGATTGCTTTTGTTGCTATTTCCACTGATAGCTTTTACCTGACTTGTTTTCAAAGTCCTTGTTGGATTTTTTTTTCTGTCTTGAAAAACTGCATTTCCTTGCTGAAACTCAAGTTTGGGTTTGGAAAAATGTCCAAAATGATTTTGCAGATGGCTTGCTCTGATATAGAAGTCCCAGAAACAGGACATTCTGTAAGGGAAGTCACCTGCTTATTTCCAGGAGGGTAGACAATTTATTTTAAACAATGCCATTTTCTTTTCAATTATAGACGTTTTTGTGGAAAAAAATTGCAGCAGTCTCTAAGAAAGAGCACGTGATCACAATTAAAGGATGTGAAGTGCTATATCAGAAGGTAGCATTTAAACCAGGGAAAGTCTGAATATTGGCTATAACTCATTGTAATTATACCATCTATTTCAAACATGTAAATAAGTTTGGTAGCACTTACATGTTTATGTCAGCTATTGGGAAAAGACGTTTTTCTTTTTGGTAAACTTCTGGTGGTAGGAATTTTGTTACTTGTATCTGAATAAGTAACAAACAATTCAGATACCACAAATTTTAGCGTGAACAGAATTTGTTCGCCTCTCTTGTGGCTGTAGGATTTTGCCTGTGGTCAGGTTATTTATAATAATTTCATGAATAGGTAATATTAATAAGCAAAGTATTAATTAAGACGTATTTCTTAATAGAAGAGACCATGAACATGGCAGAGTTGGTGTGACGCAGGGGTTGAAGGTGAGGCTGGGAAGGGAGCGAGTGGGAATATATTTCTGGCTCTTCTCATCTTTACTGGGATCAGTGGTATTTAGCTCATTTTGAAAGAGCTTTGCAATCCCCAGGTTGAGATCTGTCCAGAAGACCTAAAGCCTAACACACAAACCCTGCAAAAAGCTGAAGGCTGATTTAACCTGGCACCTGGAGCGAAGCCGTGCCTCTGCTCAAATTGATGAGAAAACTCCCTTTGCTTCTGAGGACTGGGATCCTTCGCCAGGGGAAATCATTCTGAGCCTATTTCCCGTTCCTTTGACATTTTCTGTCTTATCAAAAGCCAAAGGAGTAAGGAAGAAGGTTAATGACTAAATTTACAAATAAACAATCAGTTCAAAGCAACAAGACATTTCCAGGAAAATTTTAGAATTTCCTCTGAAAACCACTTAGGAATGTAAACACGGCCACACTTCAGTGTAAGGGAGACCATCTATATGGAGCTCATTGTGGCTGTCTGGGAAATAGAAGGGGCTTTGGGTTTTCCACGGAAATTTTTCTGTTAGAGGAAAATTGCAGAAGAGGGAGGAAAATTAATTTTGTCATGGTGAACAAAGAAGGGCATGGCCAAAGTGGTGTCTTAGGTAGAGGCCCTCTGATGGTTTGAGGTATGATCTGTGCACTGTCTGACTCTGGGAAGTCAGGTTTGGGGCAGCAAAGCAAAGGAGTCTCTCTTCAGTAAAAAGGAAATGTTTAAGGAGTCCCAGGCCAGGAAACCATTTCTCATCCCAGTGGCATCGTGAGTGTTGAGCGATGGTGACAGCGGGATGCTTCCCTCGCGCTCGGAGAACAGAGAGTGTGTTCGGCCTTCATTTCCAAGGGCTCCACTTTGCCACAGTAATGGTGCATTAACAACAGCTTGATTTTCATTTAATAAATAATAGGAATTATGCTGCAATGCAGCCAAGATTTTAAACAAGAGGCTCCCATAAACATTTTCTGCAGGAATCTGTGATAAACCAAAGATAGCGTTAGATGTACTGGGGGGAGTGGGGACACCAGACTTGGACGCCGTCCATCTGCTACGCCATTGAAACAAAACCACTTTATAATAACCACAGAGGAGAGGAAGCAAGGCAGCTTGGCACATACACTTACACTATGTGTGGTGGAAATGTTTATTCTTTATTTCAGAAAGATTTAGTGGGTGTAGAGATAATAGAGCATAGTGCTCACTTGTGTCTTGGGGAAGGAGGGGTGATGGTGTTTGGGTTTTAAGGGAGTCCAGTGTCGGCTCCCATGGGGAATATTTTCGGTAATACCTATTGCAATCTCATGCACTTGGAAGGCAGGAGGAGACAGAGGAATGAAATGTGCTTTTCAGGAGAGGTGTTGTAAAGGCCCCAGGATTAGTTATCTCTGACAGAAAGGATTTTACAGACTCCAGCAGACAGCAGAGGCAGAATCCTTGCCATTTTTGCACTGGCATATAGATCCTCCAAGATTCTGTGCTGGGATGCTTCCCTTGGAGCAGCTTGGATTGCTCTGCCCTGCTCTCTCTGAGGCACCATGGGGCTGCCTGGGGCTCACCAACCCAATGTGTACCTCGTACCCTACCCATGCCAGCTCCCTGGAGGATCTCCTGGCTCCTGCTCTTTCCAGCCTGATGTGCTGAGGCATCACCTTGTGACTTGGAAAATAGGGAAAGATCTTCAAAACAAGAGTCAGGAGGGTCAGCAGGCCACGGCATCCCATGGTCCCCAATGTCCCTGACATCATGCTTCCTTTCCTGTTGTGCACACTTGGCTCTGCTACACTGCCTGTCCTTGGGCAAAATCAAACCCAAAAGACCCTGGGCTGACCTGTGGGGGTGAGAAAGTCCCTGCCAGGGTTTGAGACAGCAAATGTCTAGACTTGGTGTGTGAGCAAGCAAGTGAAGGGATGACTAAGTGTCTGAAAGTTTGGACCTTTGGAGAGGAGTCCCTTGGCTCTTCATTTCTTGGATACAGTTCTGTTTCCTGTGGAGCCATGGAGATGATAATATTTTTTCTCCCTTTTTTTTTTTCCTCCTTTCAGAAAAGTAAAAAATATACAGATATGCCTTGGGTGAGAAAGCAGAAACCTTTGAAAAATTTTGGCAAATCAAGACACATGAAGAACGTGTTGAGTGAAACATTTCAGAGCGACAAAAATCAAAACATCTCACTGCGCCTTCAACCGCTTTAAAACATTTTAATGGTTCGAAAGGAAATTTCAAAATGAAAAGTCATGTTTTGCTTAAAACACTGGAAAGTGTTTCATTAAAAAGGAAGAGTGGAAGCAAAACAATTGCCTTACATATTTTTTTCCCTCCAGTGTACCTGATGGGTCTTTCCCCAACCAGTGCTGAAGTCTGGAGCTGGGACTAGACACATCTTCCCTTGTGTTACAAGGTGTCTGGAGCTGGCATCCTTGGATCTGAGAAAGGGACAATCTGATGAAGCCATTTGCCATGCAAGAAATTATTGAATCACCATAACTGTTTTATTTATTCATTTTTAAATGCAAGTTTGACGGCCAGCCCAGTCCCAGGACCATGCCTGCTGACCAGCTGATGCCTACAGAGATCCTTCCAGACGCGGGACAGTCTTAAATGCCAGGGAATGGAGAAAGGGGCTGGGGAAGTGCTCCCTCTCCAAAGTGCTGTGACATGTAGGTCTTGGGATCTCTGCCAGCTGTTCCTGTGCTGTTTGGGCAGTTAAGGGGCCATCAAGTGTGGGATGTGGCACCGCTGACCTGCAAGATGTGCTTCGGGAGGCTCTGCACTGGGGAAGAGAAAGGAGAGAATCACAAATCAGGCCTAAGTTGGAAAGGACCACGGTGGGTCATCTAATCCAGGGTTTAGTGAGAGAAACAGCACCATGAGGACACACTGGTGGCTGAGATGAAAGAATCTCCGTGGGGGCTACAGTGGTGGGGGAACCCTGCTCATTCCTGGGAGATTTGGGGACAGTCTAGGGAGTCAGAGCCACCTGGATGGTTGAGGGGCAGTGGGGAGGCACAGAGGCTGCCTGGGGGGCATCGGAGGGCCGAGGGGATGGGCAAGGCTGACAGGAGGGGAGGAAGGCTAAGGCAAGGTGGGATGGCTGGCTGAGGGGAGATGGGAGGGCTGAGGGGAGATGGGGAAGGCTGAGGAGAGGCAGGATGGCTGACTAAGGGGAGGTAAGGATGGAGAGGTTGAGAGGAGATGGAGGAGGCTGAAGAGAGAGGGAGAAAGCAGAGGGGAGCCTGAGCAGCAGCCCCGGGGCCGCGCTGCTCCCGAGGGGAGGCGGAAAGGCTGAGGCACCGCTCGGAGGGGCGAGGAGCGCGGCCCAGGGCCAAGGCGGGGGGTGAGGGCCGGCGGGGGGCCCGCATCCCCGGCTCGGGCCGCCCCTTCCCCCTGCGGAGCCGCGCTCGGCCGGGCTCGGTCGCTTTAAGGCGCGGGCGGGGCGCGGCCCCGTCCCACCTCTGAACCCGGAGATT
>VZRS01007863.1:119507-132358 GCA_013398055.1 Ifrita kowaldi | reverse complement strand
CACTTCATTTTTCTCCTCCTCCTCTTCCTCCCCGCCGCGGAGCCGGGCGCCAGCGTGAAGGATAAATAAAAAGCGAAGAGGAAGAGGCTGGGGAGGAGGAGGAGGAGGAGGAGGAGGAAGGGGGGGGAGGAAAGAAGAAGAAGAAAGCGAGCAAGAAAAGAAAGCGAGGAGCCAGGCGGCCAGCCCAGCCGCGCCGCTCCCGGCAGCCAGGGCAGGAGGCGGCGGCGGAGCGGGGCCGGCGGCCGGCGATGGATGACCAGCCGCGGCTGATGCACACGCACAGCGGGGTGGGGATGCCGGGGCACCCGGGCCTGTCCCAGCACATGCAGGATGGACCAGGCGGGGCGGAGGGGGAGGCAGGCAGGAAGCAGGACATCGGAGACATCTTACAGCAGATCATGACCATCACGGACCAGAGTTTGGACGAGGCGCAGGCCAGGTGAGAGCGGCGGGGAGCGGGGGGGCAGGTGCCGGGAAGTTTCCCCCGCGCCCCGGCCCGGCCTTTGTTGTCCGGCGGGGGGAGCGCGCCCGGCCGCGGGCGCATCGGGGGACGGGGGTCCTGCTGCTCCTGCTGTGGAGAAATGTGGCGAGGGAGGGAGAGGGAAAGAAAGGGGAGCGGTTAACACCCCCTCGTATTATTTCCTCTCTTTCTCCCACCTCCCAACTTCGTGGCGGTTTCGAGGGGTCGCCGCACACGCAGCCTGCCCCCTCCCTTCATCCACAAACTGGGCCTGGCTTTTCCCAGCCTTTTTGGGGTGGGGGGGTCACTGCGGTGGTGGTTGGAGCAGGCTCGGCGTGTGGGGGGCTCCGCTCCGGGCTCCTCGGAAAGAGCCACGAACTGCTGCGCTGCTTTTAGGGCTGCTAATAGTGTTCTTTCTTAGGCCCCTGTAGTGGTGTTATTTTTCAGCGTGTTTCTGCGCTTTGAAGATGCTCACGGAAGCTTTGCATTTTTTTTTTCGTTCTTAATTGCAGATGTATTTAAATGGGAAAAATAAGGCTGTAAGAGGCGGTATCTGAATTGTCCTGAGCTTTGGGGAATGCAAACCTAATGCGCACCTTTAAAGGCACTACCAAAAGTTAAGGGAGGGGGGAAAAAAATCCCTCAAATGAAGGAGTTAAAACAAAAAAGTTGCCCTGAATTGCCTGGGTTACACTTGATATTTCTTCTGGGCTGTAAAGCTGCTTGGTTTGTTGTCCTTCCTCCTGATATTTATGCCCCGAGTTGGAGCACATTGCTAGAATACATTGTTCCTGGAAAAACGCACCGCACAGCCCCAAAACTCGCTTAAGAACTTCGAGAAGGATAAAAGTACCCCCAAACCTCAGCTTCCATCGTCCCTGTCTCCCAGCTTCTGTGGAGCTCCCGCTTACCAAGAAGGCTGGGTGCAGGGTTGATTTTATTCATTTTCTTATGTTCTTGCAGGGGCAGAGTAGCCGTGAGGAGGAGGAAGTCGTTCACTTTCTCCCCGGCCAGACCCGGGGCAGTGAGGGGCTCTTCCTTTGGAAAGTTGCAGAAATCGTGTGTGTTCCTGCCTGGATAATTTAGTGTAGTTAATCAAATCAATAAAACCAAAGCAGAACAGGGCTAGGAGAAGGCTTTATGGGTTTGCCTTGCTGGTCTATTTCAGCTGCTTCCTCGCAGTACTTTTCTTTTTTTTTTTTTTATAAATCATTATTATTTTTAATTCTGAGCTGGCAAACATGCTGTTTTTATCAATAATGTTTGGCTCTGCATTTCCTCCTTCAGTCCTACTATTGCACGGTTGTTTTGCTGCCTCTTTTTTTTTGTTTGTTTTTTCTTCTTTTTTTTTTTTTTTTTAATTAAGTTTTGGGAGGATGCGAGGTGCCAGCATTATTTGTAAGAGGGCCCTTACAGCATATGTACGTGATTTGCGTATACCCAAATGTCTGCACCCATCTGGGTGTGCTGATAAGGGAACGCTGTGGTTCTGCAAGGGTATATACCTTTGAGAGACTTCATCAGATATATAAATCTTTTTAACATGTTGTGGGCGGTAGGGTAAGTAGTGTGAATGTTTGCCAGATGTTCACATCGTCTTTCGCGTGTAATTTCGGTTGGTAAACAGAAATCCCCGTAACTGGCGCCTGATAGCAACAGCCCTGTGTACAACTGAACCCTTGGCTAAATCACCCTATGGCTTAAGAGAAAAAATTAAATCATACTGGTTTTTTGCCTCAGTGGGCGCGTGGTGAGTTTTAAAACCAGCCAATTAAAATGCCCCCTCCTCAAAGTCTGTCCTCAAAACCCACAAGAGAACGGTCAGCTCTGGAATAACAGCAGCTGAAAGGAGCAGCGATGAATAGCATTCCCTCCCCTTCCCAGAAGCAGCCAGCTGTGATTTTTAATGTGTTTACTGTCCCAGTTGTAAAGAATTAAATTTTAACACCTGCAAATAAGCTGGATGTAAGTAGCATGGAGGCAGAGGAATGGGGTTCTCTCTCCATACGCCTTTCTGTGCTCCAAGCTGGGCATTGAAATTCCCTGAATTGACAGCTCTAAGCAGAGGATGTTTCCAGCACAGGGGCAAGGAGGAGTTTATTTCCCCTCTGCCTTACAGGATGAGCCTAATAAAGCACATGGCCTGTTGTAATATTGGAGGTGGGGGACGGGGAGAGCCCGGTGCTCTGTCTGTATTGAACAAGACAGTTGATCCGAGCTTGGCTCCCGAAAGCTGCTGGCTTTGCCGCGGAGCATCGCTTGCGCCGGCCGTGGAGCCGCTTGGTGGCAAAGGCAATTTTCAAGCCGTTCCTAAACTGGTGACATTCATCTCCCCTGCATTTGGTGGGTTGCTATTTGCAGCACTTGGGGCTCGAACCTGCTCCTCCGGCATGCACGTGCCAGCCGGCATGAATTTGGAAAGTTGTTCCTCCTGGTGACATCCTGAGCTCACCCTCCCCTCTTTTCTTTTCTCTCCAGGAAACATGCTTTAAACTGCCACAGGATGAAGCCAGCACTTTTTAATGTCTTGTGTGAAATCAAAGAAAAAACAGGTAGGAAATCAATGCTGTTGATTCTGTGTGATTTTTCTTTTTGCTCTGTGGGGGTTTTATTCCACCAAGTTTGTGCCCCCCCCCTCCCCCATGCAGCAGTATTTAAGTCAGGAGAACTAACTCGTTGGCATTTAAGGCTTCTGGCAGTGGACTTGCATGATGTGGTTTGTGTCTAGAAGAGAAAATATCGTGGTTTAATTTCTATTGTATAGCCTTTCTTTATTTATTGCTTTTTCTGGGGAGAAAAAAAATCTACCTCCTTGCAATTTCTGTCTTGCTCTAGTTTCTTCTTTAAGACACGGCACTGTTTAAAAAACAAAATAAAATCTGAATGCAGAGCGGATGTGTGGGAAATAATCCCAGCAAAATGAAATTGTGCAGTTTTATTGCCATTAGCATTCAGGTAAACACAAAGGTTTACTTTTTTTTTAAAGAAATGCTTAAATGCTCTTGTCTGCCAATCATCCAGGCTAGCTCATGTAAGAGCGAGTTGTCAGTTGCCTTTAGTGAAAGCAATATATTAGATTGTTAGTTACTTAAGGGTACTGTTGTTTTATGGCATGTGGTGTTCTCAGGCTTCTTTAGGAGCTAATGGCATGAGAGCGTTGGTTCTGCTGTTTCCCACTTTCCAGACCTCCTACCATGTACTAACACACTTATAACACATCCCAGGGGGGCATTTAAATTTTAAAAGCAACAATTAAAAAATAGCAGTCATCAATCAAGGGTGATCTTAAACAACAGATGCTCAGGGAAGGACATTTAGCAACATGCACCATTTATTTATGTATTTGTTGGAATCTCTCTTTTCTTTTTTTTTGTCTTAAATTTTTGAAAAAAATGTGGGGGGAATGATGGAAATTTGGGGGGTGGTTCATCTCTCCTGTTGGCTTTCTGAGCTGACCGGAGTTGGTCCGTGGGCTTTCCCATGCCACTGTAGCTGCCTTGTTTTAGCACGCTGCAAAGTACTTGACTTTTCCCCCCTTCCCTCCCCTTTACAACAAGGACTGAAACAGTCAATAATTCATATCTAAGCCATATAAGCAAGGGCATGACATGAATGAAAGTGACAATAAATATGATTGCACACGCAGTTGATATACATTGATAGTTACACATAAAAGGGGAACAGCTTTCAGAAACCTGAACTGGGTCTTTTTTTCTTTTTTTCCATTCTTAAATGTATATATCTATATATATAAAACCTCCCAGCATGAGCAGCTGATTGAAAATACAATTACTTGACTCTTGCAATATATATAAAATGGCTAAGAGGGCCCTTTGTTAAGCGTTGTTTGTGCCGTATGTAGCCCAGACAAAGCACCTACCGATGGCATTCCACTCTCTGGAGTCCTCACGGCTGCAGGGCTGCCTCTGACCTTCCTGAGGAGTCCTTCTATGCAGACTTCCCATAATAACCAACAGTGGGTTTGGTATGGGAACCTCCAAACTGTTCTTATGCTGTAACATGAGAGAGTCTGCATAGAGATAAGTGTTCAGGATTTTATAGTGTTCCCCTGCACGCATCCACAAAAAAAAGGAGCCACCAAGTTCCTTTCCCTCTTCTCTCTTTCTCCTTTAATTTTGTGTAAGCCAAAGAGTGTTTGTCTGTCTCTTCTCCAAGTGTGTTTGAGGCTGTATTTGACGCTGCATACGTTGCCCACGCAGGGACACTTTTTGGCAGGGTAGCTTTAATCCTAGCTCAGCTTCGCTATCAGCGCAGTTGCAGAGTTAGGGGACAGGGCGTCTGCTGGGACCAAACTTGGTGGGAAAAGCTAAGTGAGCTCAGCAATGCTGTGAGGTCCGGGTGGGGTGGGGAGGGATGAGGAATTGTGCGTACCCACAGTGACGAGGTGCGGTAATTCCTGTCTGCTAAGGAAAATGGAAAGAGATGGTATAGGGTGAAGCATGCTGCTGGAAATAAGGATATTCAGGTGTGAACTGGGGCTGTTTTACATTTTTATAAATGTTAGTCGTTGCTGTTGTGCCTGGTTTACTTGGCTACGGGGCTGTGCGGTGGAGGCCTCCAAAGAGGTTGACTCGAGATGGCTTTTGGAGCGTTGTTTATCTACCCTTGGATATGTTTGCAGTGAATTCTTTCACTTTGCAAATTCAAAGACCTCCTCCTCTCTCCTCCATCTGCGTCCCCAAAAGTCACACTTCATAAGAAAGCAAACAGCCAGATGGTTTCGGTTTATTTTTATTATTTTTTTAAATTATTGCTTTGTGGGCCCAGTGCTAGGAGGAAGTTTGCCTTGTTTTTTGGGGGGCTGAGGGTACTGCCTGCATCTATTTGCTTACCTCTTCCTTGCAGGCAGCGGTGTGGAAGTTGAGCCAACTTCTTGCTTCCCACTTTCCATTTAGCTTCCCAGATTTTTGCATGTGTAGCGTTTGAAATCCTGGTGATTGTTTGTGGTCACTGGTGGGTGTTTGAAAATGTGTGCGTACATCTTCCCCCCGGCGTTATGATGTGCAGAAATGTGCGTTCGGTTACCCCGCTGCCTGATTTAAGTGACTCCAGAGCCTTATGGAGACTTTACCACCATCCCTCACAGCATTATGGCTACTATTTCATAGTGTTAACCTTGTCTTGAGCAAACCCAAAGTGTCCATAAAGTTCTTAGAAAAATAGGTCATCTCTACTGGCCAAAGCATTGCCTTTTCCATTTGGGCCCTCTAGTTATTTTAAAGTATTTATTAGCACTTTTAAAAATTGTAATGATTAAAAAAAAAAGCTCAGTGGGTTGTCTTTTGTCTGCACACCTGGAGATTGCTGGTTTTGGGGTAATGTCTATCTAATAAAAGTTGAGAGGTCTGATCCAGGCAGGAGTACGTAGGGGAGGAAAAAAATTGCTGCTTAAATATACATCAAAGTTGTCCGCGTTCATTTGGTGTGTTTTCACTTGCTGTTGGTCGCTTTGTTGCGAGGAAAGGGGCAGGACTGCCTTCAAATGGCTGGCTGGCTTTTTGGAATAATAATTATGGAAATGGGAGGCATTGTTGTCCTAAATACAATTGATTCCTCCGTCAATAGGGATTGAAATCGGAAATTGCATTGCTGATTTATAAAAGTTTGAAGGCAGGGGCTCTGTCTTTATGGCTGGGGGTTTTTTTTTCCCTTGTTTTTTTTTCCCTCTCTCTTGCTATTTTTTTTTTTTTAAGCTGTTCTCTGCATGAGCAGAATAGCTAAGCAGAAGAATCAGGCAAGGCGTACGCAGACGTGGGGTCCTTGGATGGCAAACTGGAAAATATCTGCTGTCAAAATGCAGCAGCATCTATTTCAGCTGTGAGCCTTTCCCAACTCCCATCTCGTTCAGCGGGGACCGGCGGGGAGAGGCTGAGCACAGGATATATGACCATTTAATCTGATTCCTCCTCCTTAAGAGCTTTTCCCATCGTTTCACTTTCTCTGCTCATTTGGGGGAGGTGAGGGCATCGGGCAAATTCTACTTCTTAAAAAGACCCTGACTTTGCATTTGAAATCCTGCAATTTTTATTTTCTTACCCTCCTCTCCCTCCTGTGTTGAAGGAATTCAGGATTAAAAGAAAAATGTACATAGCACCAATGGGGGAATATACAAAGTGGAATATTTATAGACAGCACTGATTAGCCGTGCAATTGTTGTTGAATAAGGGGTTTGTTGTCTTTTTCTCTTTTTTTTTTTTTTAATTTTAGAACATAATAGCTATATAAGGTGCCTCTTAGCTATCTTTCCCTGTGTATTATCTTCACCAAACTTAACTCAAATCAGATCTTTGGAGGAAGTAGGATTTTTCCCCTTCTTCTCTTCCTTAACACCCCTTTGTTCTCTCCAGCTCTGTGTTCAATTAACACCCCCATCGCAGAACTGTAGGCTTTTTTTTTTTTTTTTTTTTAATGTCTGTTACTGTATTTCACTTCTGACACCTCTCTTATTATTCTTGCTTGCTATTTCTCTTTAATATAGCAATTATGATATGGGGTTTCTTTTTCTTCCTCCCTCCCTCCCTTCTCTTCCCCACGCCCCAAGTAAAACCCCACTAGGAGCAGCATGGGGAGAAGAGGGGCAGATGCGATATGTGCCGTGCTGCGGTTTTTGGAGTGTGGGGCAGAGCTTTAAGAGGGGTACACTAGCAAGCCCAGCGCCCCTGGGCTCAAGCGTTTCTCACAGCAGGATGGGGCAGCTTGCTTTCCTTCGCCCCAGCCCTTCCCCAGCATATCAAATCCTGCCCTCCTCCTTATCCTGCATTTCCACCGAGGAGGTTTCCCAAGGCGCAGGAGAGAGTTCAACACCCCGATTTGAATTTCAATGCAATTCTTGCACCTAAGGCATCATTCTGCTGCTGTGAAAGCTCATCAGGAAAGTGCTCATGCTCCAGCCCTGCAGGATCCGGGTCCCGCTCAGCTTTCGGCAGGTCCAGCCCTCGCCCGGCTGCTCTCCCTCCTGCCCTTCAAAGGGGAGGAAGCCTTTGCTTTGATATTTGTTATTACTATTTTTTTTCCTTCCAGTTGAAAGGCTTTGAAGGCAAAAAGTGATGCTTCTCTCTCCCAGCCAGGCAAAGTCTGCAGGGTCCCCGGTGTGGCTGCCCTGGGGGGAAGTGAAACATTTTGGGAGAGCAGGGCCTCCAGTCTGATCCACACTGCCTGAGGAAGCCTCCCTGTAACTCACAATTAAATGCTTCCAGAAACCTGATGTCTTCAAGGGAAGGAAGGGGAGGAAATGTGCAAGGGACTGGAAGACAGAGATGGTTTGGTAGACCTTGGCTTGGTGGAGGACTGAATTGACACAAGAGGAGTGGCTACCTCTGGGATTGGCTTGGAGGGAATGGAAACGAGTCATCCTGATGGGAAGTGGGATGTGTCCCAGTAGGTCCTGGTGGCTGGAAGGAGCAGGGTCTTCAGGGCTGGACCTGTCTCTAAAACAAGTCCATTTCTGGGCTTTTATTTTCCAGTATGGTGGTGTCTATCAGGGATCTACTGGGGATGCATGGCTTTGGAGGAGCGTGCTTGCGGGGAGACTTCTCTTTTTTCCTTGTAATTTCGTATTTTCTTCCTCTCCCCTGGTAGCATGTGGTTGGAGCTCTTTGAATGGAGCAGGCTTAATTAGTTTAATCAAAACTGGCCTCCTGCAATCCTCCAGGGGAGGAGGTGGGAAGAACAGGGCTGCCAATGGGCTCTTCTTCCCACCTCCTCCCCCTCAGCCCTGCCATCAAAGCAGAGAAACCAGGCCTGGCTCTGGCATAGCATTCCTGCTCCTGAGGGATTCCCCACAATTTGGGGTGTGCAGGAGCAAACCTGTTTGCTTTTATTTCAAGGGTTGATTTTTGTGGGTGCCTGATGTTGAGTAAACTTTGTTGTGATTGCAGCAGAGCATGAGGGTGCTGTTGGAGGGTCTGCTGTGTCCCATCACTCCCAGCCCCATCTGTTTGCTCCTGGGGGATGGATGAGCCAGTCTTCCAGCTCTTGATCCCCATGCTCCCAAGTTTCCAAGCCTTTCTTTACACTGGCCTCCCCAGGTTTTGAGTAGCTTTGGATCCAGGGAAGGAGGGTGCCATGCCAGCAGCCTACGCTGTGGATAATTCCTGCTGACAGCACTGGACAAGGCGTGGAGGAGAACGAATCTCCGTGTTCACTATTAATGCATGCTGGAAAAATACCTCTATGAACCAGATGTGGGCATAAACAGCAGCTAACCAGAGCATTCTCTTCCCTTAATGTTGGGTGTCTTCCCTGCTGCCACAGGTCTCTCTCCAGTCCATCTCCCCCTTGCCTCTGCATGATCCTGGCAGCAGTCAGTTTGTGGGTGAGTCTGGGGAAAGAGATCTTGTTATCGAGCCTTGTAGCTCCAAATGAGAAACTCGGAAGATGTTTCAGGCCTAAATTTCTCCTGGGAAAAATTGTTCAAGTTCCCTTATTTGAGACCTGCAGAGGGATTTCCCCCTTGGAGCACTGAGTGTCTGCAAGCAGAGCTTTTCTAAATGCTCTCAAATGTGAGATTTATTCCTGGTAGCAGGACTTGTGCGGGCTCTAGGTTTGAGGGCAGTGGTTGTAAACAAAACACAGAGAAACTCTGAGACAATTTCATCATGGTTTGTATTTTTTTTTTCCGTCACAAGGAAATTACTGCATGCAGCAATCCTTGAGGGGAGTAGGGTGGTGGTTTAAACATAAATGGGTTTGTTTGCAGTGAGATACAGTAGGCTGTGCTGCTGGTGGTGCTTCTGCTGAATCAGAGCTGTGGATTTTGGCAGGGAGAAGGGAGGAAGACAGGATTCCTTCTCTGCCTTTGGTTTGGCACCTTATTCCCCAGTTCCTCCTTTACTCCTGGAACTGCTGCCTTCTCTGCTAATGAAGCTCTGCAAAGGGTTTCATGATCTCTCGGAAATCTGCTGGGAAGCATATTACTACTGTCTTTTTTTCCTTCCTGGGCTTGGAGTTGGGGTGCTTTGGGAGGCAGGAGAGCCTGTCTTGTCTGGATCTTGCAGTACAGGGGTGGTTTGCAGTTGATGCAAAATATGAGGAACCCAATAGAAGCAGGGGGTGAGTTTTCCCCTGAAGATGCGATACTATCTATTTTCCACCTTTTTTATTATTTGTAATTTTTTTTTTCTTCCTGCTTTACATTCCATGGTAGTTTCCTTATGCAGTGAGTTTCTCCTGGTAACGTGTTTTGCTTTGGGAGTTGCTATGGGGAAGGTGCGCTGCACTAAACTGGCTCCATGGCCCCCCAGAGAAGGAGGCCCCTGCCAGGCTCCACGCTTTTGGGCTGAGTTTTCAGGTGTTTGGGGGGCCATGCAGGGAGAAGTCATGCTCCTTTGTGCTGCAAGGATGTGCCCTGTACAGCACCTAGCACAGGGGGACTCGGTGCGGGGTCAGGGTTTGGAAGGAGGTAATGTGATTTACAGCAATGGATCTGGTTAATAATCTCCAGCAGCTTCTGTATACTCAGGGGCTGCTCGTATTCCCAGCCAGGTGTTTGCAGACCGGATCAATATGGCCCTATTTGCATGGGGCTGTCCATAATCTAATAAACCAACCTCAATCTGCATCCTTTGCTTTCCTCAAACATCCACCAGGCCCCAAACTGGTTGATCTGGCAAGTGTTTCCTGTGGTAGAAGAAGCTGTTTGTGAGCAGTGCCTGGCTTCTGGGCTGCCAGCCTGGAGTCACATGTGGCACCCCAACCCTGCACCCTCCACGAGAGCCTGGGCTGTGCAAGCACCCCAGATTTTTGGGTGTGCTGGGTGCTTGTAGGTGCTGTGTGGTGCTTTGCAGATGACCACCTCCACTGTGTGCTCCAGAGCCATTGATATTGGGGGTTTTCCATGAAATCCATGTCTCCTTTGGGGAGCATCTGCTGGGAACTCTTTTGGAAACCAAAACTGATGGTTTTGTGGGCTGGGTGGTCGGCAGCTTCTGCTCAAAACTGCTTCGGAGGTGCTGCATCCCCCTTAAATAATCCAGGATGGTGGGCACTATAGGGATAAATTACAGAAAGCCATGGCCTGAGGAGGCTGTGAGCTGAATACATTAGTGTGTGTTGTCAGGCCAGGCTCCGAAGGGACTCAGGTGATGCTTTGTCCCAGTGCTGGGAATCACTTGGCCTGGAATTATTGATTTGCAACTGTGTCAAGTAAAAAAAAAAAAAGGGACTAATAATATCTCTTGGCCTTGTGTTTGTGAGCTGTGCCCTGTATGTGTATATATATAATTTTTTTTTTTTTTTGAGCTGGGACAGAAAGCCACTTCTCCTGGCTCCTTTTCCTGGTGGAGAAGGCAAGGCAGCCAGAGAATGGGCAGCCTGGTGGAGGGTTTGGCTGCCAGGGAAGCTGTGCCTGCCGAGGAGCAGAGTGCTGTTGCTGGTGCTCTGTGTTTTGGGGAGGCTGCCAGCACAGATAATAGAAATCCCCTGGGACACCTTGAGCGAGCTGTACGTTGTCACTGTCCCCTCCCTTCCCAGCCTTTTATTTATAGGAGAAGCCTTACCCAAAATAGCTTTTTTGCTTGCCCAAAGCTGATGGCCTCTTTGCAGCTGCCCCCTCATCCCTTTTTTCCCCCCTAAATATACTGATAAATGGAAAACCCTCGGAAGAGCCAGTGCTGTGAGGAGCTGCTCTAATCTAAAATGATAACTTTGCCATTTTACTTCAGCCTTGTTGAAAAACGAGCAGAGCTGCCTTTGCAAGTGGGATCAGCCTGCTTAAATGCAGGTGCCTGGATTTTTGTTTCTCGCCAGAGTACAAGCCTGGAAACTCAGTTCATTGTTTCCACATCCCATTTTTGATTTCACCCAACCTGGATGGCCTGCCCATCCTTGTTACCAGAAGAGGAAAATCAAGTTTCTCTCCTGGTTGGATAACATTTTCAAATTCCAGAGTGATGTCGATTAGCAGAATTAGCAGTGGCAGGTTACCCGGCAGAAATACCCTTCCAGTTGTGAAGTGTTCCTTGCTGGTTGCCGCTTCTTTCCCAACTCCAGTGGTCCCGATCCCGGGAATGTCTCCACAGCATGGGGATTTTTCTCTCTTAAATCAGTGCAGTTGTTTCCTTTTGACATTTGATATTTACAAGGCTGGAGCCAAACTGAAAGTGAATCTGCCCATAACTCTCCTAAATGTGGCTTTCTAATTTCAACATTAATGTTTCAAAACCCAAGCTGCTGGTGGGTGTACTTTGCTTGTTTACACACACGTCCTTTTTTATTTTTTTTTATTTTTTTTTCCCTGTGCAGTGATTCTCTGGTGAAACATTAGAAATGATACAATACCTGGAGCCTCTGCATGGATTGGTCTCTAGCTTTAAGCTGTAAATTTGACTTTTAACTCCTAAGTCTCTAATTTAGAAGGTTGCAAGTGTTTTGGGGTTAGTATTTCTTTGTTTGGGAGGAGCATGCTTATATGCAAAACTATTATTGTAATATATGATTCATTGCAATAATACTGCAAGAATTTTCAATAATAAGATTGATTGCAATAAATTGCAAAAATATTACTTCAAATACTGCAATAACATGATGAATTTGCAATACTCTGATTATTGCAAATCTCTAGACAAAAGGCTAGAGATTGCAGTTCACGGAGTGAAAGGAATTAGCTGGAAAGAGTTGTGGCTGTCAGTCCTGACTTGATAGCACAGGACATGGGTCCCCCGGTAGGTTTCATGTGAAGCTGGTGCTTTCCAGAAGAGTGCTTGTTCATGTTTAGGAAAGTTACAGGCAGTGAGACATGCTCCACTGTTTGGAGGTGTGTTTTGAAGGGTTTATGACCCTTGCTTCGAAGGGGTTACCTATTTATTTCTGATATGAATTTGTGAGGCTCCTGGCTGCGGCATAGTGCTGTGCATGTGCCCACGGAGAGTTAGGAGCTGCTCCCGGAGCAGTTGCGTGTTTGGGGGGAGCAGGTGGCAGGAGTGGTGTTTTCACTGAATATATTATTCCCCCAGAAAATCCTGGCTGTTAGATCTGGTCAGCAGATGTGAAGTGTTGATCGGTATCGGCGATGGGAAGGGAGTTGCGATATACTTTGCTAATGGAGAAGAACCCAAGGAGCAATTCCCTGATTTACGCTTTCGGTGATGTGAAATGAAACCATCTGAAGCGCTGTGCTCAGCAAGCTCTAAGCAGACCGCTTCTTCCTCCCCACTTCACGCAGATTTTTCCAAAGAGGCTGTTTCTTGGCTCTGTTACTGGGTGGACAGAGGTAGCTGGGAGGCATGGACCCCTTAAATGCATCTGGAGGCACAAAGCATCCAGCATGGGAGCAGGGAGCGAGCAGCACCTGCTGTAGCTCACTCCAAAGCCCCGGTGCAATTCTGTCCCCAAGTGGCTGAAAAGGTCATTTAGCGCAAGAATAAACGTTTTT
>VZRS01007863.1:4465-104515 GCA_013398055.1 Ifrita kowaldi | reverse complement strand
TTTTTTTTTTTTTTTCTTTGCATTCTAGTAATGACCGAAATTTATAAGTAAGGAAGAAACAGGAATTTTGAAGGTGGAGATGGAGAAGCAGAGGGGTTGTGGGGGGGTGACATGTCTGGAGTCTGTACCTCCCGGCTGAACGTTTTTGGAGATCTTTCTTCACCTCAGGCAGGAGTGGGGAGCTGATGGTCCATAACAAAGGCCCCTTTTCTCCTCCGGGCTTGTGTTTTTATAGTGTTGGGTTACATCCCCCTCACTTTGGGGGTGGGTGGGAAGGGGGCATTGATAGAACCTGACACAGCTACATGATGTAATGTTATTTTTTTTGGTACCAAAACGAGGCAATTTTTCACTCAAGGTCAGCAGAATTTATGTCAAGCCCTGCTGGAGGGAGGGAGCCTGGGCTGGGGGTACAGGATGGGGTGCCTGACCTAACCCTGCACTCTGACATCCCCTCTAGCCCTGCCCACAAACGCCACTGCCTGTGCAGAGGTAACAAGGACATCACCCCCAGACTTTTCCCCATTCCCCCCTACCCCTTGCCTCATGCTTAAGTTAAAATATTTTAATTAAAACAGATTCCGTTGAGAGCCTGGAGCCAGGGAAGCCTACTGCAGACCCTGCTTTTGGTCACTGGGCCCTCAACATCTGTTTCCTATTGAAAGCTCCTTTGGAAAGGAGAGCTGGCCCCTCCTCCCATCCCCAGTTTCAGTCCCTTTGGAGACCAACATGCAGCCCAGCTTTCTAAGGGTTTGTCCCTCTCCCAGCCTTCTTCCAGCCCAGCCTAGCTACAGTTTTGCTTAAATAAAAATAAACAGGCAGAGTTGATTGCAGGCAGCAGGGAGGCTCATGTCTTGCTGCTTGTGTGAGGTGTTATCGATGTGATGGCCCCCAGTGTTGCTGGGGGTGAAGATGGGGTTCTCCACACTCACCCAGCAAGGAGGGAAGCAAATCAGTAGCCTTGTTGCTGAGGGGCTGAAAAAGTAGGGTTGGTTGTGGGGATGTGCATGGGAAAAGCTATCTGTTTCCTGTGAACGAGAGCTCTGCCTGTTCCTCCAGCTGGGAGCAAATGATGCCACTGGTGTGAGCATTTTTGCTTGTTGGTGTTGTGCCTGCCCTGGTCATGGTTTTCATTTTGGGCATCAGTTAAACTTTCTGGTTTTCACTTTCCAGCTGAGATGGTCCCAAGATGTGGGGAGCTCTGGAGCAGCTGTGGTCTGGGTGGGAGGATGTTAGGAGAAAAGCATACCAAGTGGGTGCAGTGGTTGATTGTGGGCCCTGTTGGGATGAGGTCTCCTGTTCTCAGGAGCATCCCTGCAGTCTTCCAGCAATGTGTTAAAATTGTTGGTGTTCTGGGAGAGGCAGCTCCCATGGAGAAATGTGGCTGTGTGAATTGTGGGAAAACTGGTGCACATAGGGGAGGGAGCACTTGGACCCCCATATGCTGGGACATGATGTGATACCAGTGACCATCTGGTTTGGCCCATGTGTGGCTTGGAAAAGGCAGAGCATGGACCACCTCATGCTGAACTGCCTGGGGAAGGCTGAGGCATGTTGCTATGGCTGTGTCAGACAGAATTTTGCTCAACAGCCTGCTGGGGTCTGGTGGACTTGGTGCAGCACAAGAATGAAGAAAAGTCACCAAGGCTTTTCCAGAGCTCCAGGTCATGGGTCTGTAACCCCTCCGGGCTGGTCTCACAAAGGATGTACTGGTAAGGGCGCTCTGCAGGGGGTGGCAAGTGAAATGGGTATAGGATTTGAATGGATTTGTTGCTGTTGAGGCTATTTGCTTTAGTTATTTTTATATCTGGCCAGTTTGTAGTCTGAATCCTCTTCTTCTTGACCCCCCTTCAATCTCTCAAGTAAAAACACCCAGGACTGGAGCCTGTGGGAACTGTCAATGCAAGGTCTGTCTGGAGGAGCTGCACCCCTTGTGAGACAGTGCCATGTCCCCAGTGCAACTGGGATGGAGTTCAGCAGAGGGACAGGAGATGGGTGGGTCGGAGAAGGGAGGTCAGAGGACCATGATTCCGGGAAGGTCACTGCACTGCCGGCGTTCGCCCTTGAAAGCTGGAGGTTGCAGGCATGTCCAAATGTGGAGAGGTCAACCCAGCACCCTTCTGCACAGAGAGGGGAGAGGTTCCTCCCTGGCCATTTTAATGGAGCACTGCTGCCGTTTGGAAGTGTGGGAGAGGGGGGTAAAGATGTTTGGAAAACTAGAGGGGAGAAATACAAACCTGTAACCTGTGAGAGCTGATTCTCACCACATTAAAAGGTTTTAAAGAAGGTTATTTCTCTTCCCTTTCTTGGAACTTTTTCCTGACCTCTTTCAAATTTAAAAGCTTTATCAAATATTAGTGGGTTTTGATTTTTTGTTATTGTTGCTTTTGACTTGAAAGGCAGGAAGCCAACAAAAGCAGTTTGTGCTGTGCTGACTGCCGTAACCCCCTCTCCCCAAAACAGTGGATGCTTTCCAGTGTCCATATTTGAGTGCAGTGTTCTGGTTGGGGTGGCAGGGCAGGGAGTCTGCTTGGGAGTGAACAAATACATCTGCTTGTTTAGGGAGACCTCCTGGTCCTGCTCTGGGGTGTTGCTGACCTTGCAAAATGCCTGGATGTCGGTGGTACCCAGTTGTGTGGTGACTGAAGAAGGGAGATCTGGCTGAAATGATTAGATGAGCAAGTCTTGATTCCGTGGTACCCTTCCATCTCCCAGCACAGGTTAGGCACCTCTGACACCCTCCTGATGGCAAAAGATGAGGCACGGACACCCTGTGACTTTCTCAGAACCATTCCCAGACAGGGGTGGTGGGGAATTAAGCTCCTTCCCCAGGATTCCTGTTCCTGCAGGCTACCATCCTGCACTCTCCTGCCCTGTATTTTATCTTCTTGGTGATCGTTTCCTGGCTGTGATGCTCCTCTGATATCGAGACCAGCTGCTGCGTGAAGGCACGCGCATGTGCAGGATGCAAAGGTTGTGCGTATGAATGAGTAAAAACTTGGAAAGAGTCTTAACATTGCCTTTATCTCATGGAAGAGGAATTTTTTGATGAAGACTCACAAAATCATCCATCTTCCCCCTGTTGTTTTGCAGCTTGTTGCCCACAAGGATGCGTTCTACCCGTTCCTTAGGGACCTGTGGGGGTCTCTCCAGATGAGTGCGTAAAAGCCATCAGGCTGCCTTTGCCGAGTTTGTTTTATGTCTTTGTTCTAATGAAAGTTGTGTGCTGCTTCCCATTTCCAAGCTGTTGCTGCGGTGGTGGTGGTGTTTGCTCTCAGCAGCTGAAGAAAAGCTCTTGGTTGTTTCCTCCCCCCCACCTTTGCATTAACATCTGGACAAGGATAAATGCATATGTGGGCTGTTTTCACTTGCTTTGGTGTCTTCGCAGCTTTAATGAAAAGATCGTTTCTGCCATGGAGGAGCAGTGGCCCGGATTGCAGCGGGGTTTGCTCCCCATCTCTCCCCAGACAGCGAGCAGCGTGTTGGGAACAAACTCTGCAAACTTGGTGCAGGCGGGGGGAGCATAAGTGAAAGCTAATTGGAAGCAGCCCCGACTTGCATTCTGCTGGAGCTATTTACAATATCTTTCATGCAGTGACTTACTTAGTTATTCGCTCAAAGGAAAAAACCGCCCCTGCTTATTTATAGCAACGGTGGTAACCACTGATACATGAGCTGGCTTGGGCATGGAAGCATCTGTCCTAGTCAAAGCTTTGACTATTAATTCATATCTTTACCCCTGGATGCATTGGAGCACCTATGCAAATATTGCTGTCTGGGGGTCCCATTTGGGTGCTGGAGACTTCTCAGGCCTTTCTTTTGCATTCTTGACCAAGGTCCTATGCCATTGTGCCATCCCAGGCTGTTGTGTCCAGCACCCTTCATCTCTTGCCCTGTAATGCTGGTGGGTGGTGGTTTTCCATCCTCAGGTTAGCTGGGGCGGTTGCTCAGTGTTGTGCAATCTGTGCTGGTGGGGTGAGGCTAGTGCTTGGCGTTGCTTGGGATCAGTTTTATCTTGGGGCTGGGGAGAGGGAGAGCTTAACGTTGGTTTCAGGAGGGAGGAACGCGTGTGTCCTGCACTGAGTTTTGGGTGCAGGGTATCCTTGCGTGGCCTGAATAGGTGTGAGGGGTGTCCTGAAGGCAGCCAGAAAGGAAGGGTTCGGCTGGGACCACTGATCTGTGCCATGGGGCTCCCATGGACCCTGGCCATTGCTCCCATTTTACCCAGATCCTGATGTTAATGGTTCAGGTCTGTGATCCTGACTCATCCCTGTACCTGTGCTGAATCCAGATCATGGGAATGTTATCTTATTCTGTGCAAGACACACAGTGTATGTGAAGTATCTGCCTGCCTGGAGATGCTTGTTTCACCTTCCACATCACCCTGGTTTCCCAGCAATTGGCTTCTGCCCCTGCTTCTCGCTGATCTTGTTGTTATTTTTTTTTAAGCCTGGCACTGATGCTTTTGATGTTCTCAGCCTCCTATCTCCGCACAGCTCCTGCAGTACCAGCCCCGTGCCTTTCATTACCGCATTAACAAACTCGAGTCGTGCCTAACGAGGACGCCTCATACGTTATGCTAATGATCAAGAGACATGTTAATGATATTTTAGAAGCCTAATTAGTGGAATATATAACTATATGCAATTTGGTAATGGACTGTGACAAGAAGTTGTTAAAAGGGGGCTTGACAAATCCAGTTGCATGTGGCCTCAGACAAACAGTTGCTGAGAATAGATGAAGAGGAGCAGGGTCTCTGCGTGCGTGCGGGTGCTTGCGTCTTGCTTCCCCATGCTAAGGGGTGTGGTTTTTGGCGCCTGCACTCGTCGGCCTGACTGACACAAGCTGGTTTCTTGGCTCTAAATTTTCTATTCTGCTTCTTGAACTGACGTGACCAAAGCTTCAATTTATGGGCACGGTAATTTTCTCTCTCCATCTGTCGATAGCTGCACGCATACGTATAAAATACAGTTGATCTGTCTGCGTGGGGAGGCTGTGCTGAGGATGGCCAGAGCTGTGGTTCTTCACTACGTAGGAGAAGGCAGAGGAGTTGTCAAAACAGATCTTGTGTGCTTTATGTGCCCCCTGAACATCTCATTTAATGGCAGCTCTTCTCAAGACGGGTACACAGCTGTGCTTGAGCATACATGACTGCTGGTCCATGGGAGAGATGTACAAGTTTTGCAGGACTTGGGTCAAGCAGGTCCTGAAAGCACCGCCTTTGATGTGAACTTTAGCAGGAGGTGGGCTCCTTGGTTTCTCTTCCCTGAACAGTGGAGAGAGTAGTCTGGCTTAGAAACCTCTCCATGGGTAATGCAGATTCTTTTCGGGTGATTTTGGCTGATGTGCTTTGTGCAAACCTTGAAAGCTGGTTGCCTGGTTCAAGGCCAGTGCTGAGTGTTTGGAAATTCAGTCTTGGCTGGACCAAAGGCAGTTTGAACCTTTAAAAAAGCCAGTCTGAATATGGTCTTGAAGAAGTGCCAACTGGAGGGTGTGATTTGGTGGCATCTCTGAGAACTGGATTATGGGGCCTGTCCAGTGGGGATGTCAAAAACAGATCTGTGTCTCATGCTTCCCATGTCATGGATGAGAGCAGAGACGACAGCAGGGTCGTTGTTACCCATCCCATTTCTGACTCATGAGTTTGCAGACTGCTTCTTTGTGTGTTGGGCATCTCTTCTGCTTAGTAGAAAAGGAGCTGCCTTCCTGCATCCCATGGGAGAGGTGAAACCTTGTTTCTCTTCCAGGTTCTGCTCCATCGCTGCCGCATGACCTGTGGCAACTCGTGTTCCTGCTGTGCCGGAGCTTCTCCGTGTGGGGAGGAGATGACTGTCCTTGTCTGACAGCAATGGGGGCAAAGGGTTAACAGTATTAATTCCCATGGCTTATGAAACAGTGCCAATTATTAGATCTTATTTCATGACACCAAGCCTAATTTTTGTCTGTCCTTAATGACTTCCCAGTTTTCCCAGCTGTATCCTGAGACTGCACCATTTCATTACTTTGTGCTTCTTCGCATGTATGAGTTATGTACCTGCCCTAAAATCAAGACTTTATTAAGATTAAATTCCCATTAAAACTCTCACTTTCTTATTACATGAATATATGCACTGAGCCTCTCTTGGAATGAGGTGCTGAACTGAAGGGACAGGGAAAGACGTGTGTGGGCTTCCATAGGGTTTCCAAGTGGAGGGCTGAGTGAGTGGAGTGGGATCACATAGTCCTGCTGTGAGTGGAGGCATGCTCCTGTCCCAGGTGTCTGTTTGGTCTGTGGTCTGAGGGACACTGCCTGTTCATCCAGGAGCACAGATGGATCTGTGATGGGCATCTGACCGCAGAGCAGCTCACTGCCAATGGGGCTGCCTGAAACGTTTGAATCAACAATTTGCAACTGCTTTGAAGCTTGGAGAACTTTCATCCTGTTGATTTTTCTCCTCCCTTTAAAATACATTTTTTTAATAGATGTTAAATTTCTTTTACTTATTTGGTTTCTTTTCCCCCTGCTAATAACTAAATTATAATGAGACTCCCAGTGGGATTTAAAAATATAAAAGAAAAACCGCATAAAAACCCCTGCAGAAATTATTCTCCCCCTTTTTTTCTTTCCAGTGCAATCCATTCTGCATAATAGCTCTTTGTCTCGCTGGCAGATAGGCACGGGGGAGGCCAGGAGCTGCGGCGAGGCAGCGGTGGCGTACAGAAGAGTTCTGTACCGACCTCGGCCAAATGGCACAAAGTTCCCTTTGGGGGGACAGTGCAAACTCTGCACCCCTGGGCAGCCATGGGGGTTTTGTGCCCTGGTACCACCTTGCCTAGTCTCTGCTGGGGCTCAGATGAGCTCACCTCGCCCAACATTCCCGCCACGAGACAGGTATAATAAAGCAGGAGAATCTTTACACGCCACGATTTCATTCCACGGATCAAAGATCAAAGCAGAGGAATACACAGTGACCATAAAATTAACTGCTTTTTCAATTTTACAATGCTTTCGGTGATAAAGAATCATATAAATTTAATATTAATTAAACACTTAGCTTTTAACCTCCTCCTGCATCTCCTTTTGGCTCCTTGTTGGGGAAGAATTAATTGGGCATCTTAAATCTTGCATTACTAAATGCTTTGACAGGGGGTTTCAAAAGCACTTAGAACTCGAGCAAAATGTATTTGCTCCATTTGTCCTTCCACTCACCTAATTGAAAATCTTAGAGGGGAAAAGGAAGGGGCAGGGGAGAAGAAAGGGAAAAAGTACCATTTTATGGGTTTGTTTCTTGAAAGGCAAAAAAAAGGAGGGAAGGAGAAAGGCATAACTTATAGCCGCTCTTACGTTCTTGGCTTTAATTCAATCCCCGTCACACTTAACGCCTTGCAAAATGGAAGCGATTGATCTCCTATTGCAGATGGCCTATTGATTGGGAGCTGGGTGCCGGCAGTGCACTGCCTCTCACTCCCATGGCTTCCTTCTCTCCATCCCCAAATTCTCTTCTGCGGAAGCCAGTCCATGTGGCACATGGGTTGTGTGGGCAAGACGTAAACGTGAGTCCGTGCCTCTCCCTGCCTGCCGGTATGGCAATGTGTATGATCAGCGCCCGACCATTGCACTGCAGCTGCCTTTGGGGGAGAGCCCAGCAAGCGGCTTTTTAGTGGCAAACGGCAACACTTCATGAATGTATGAGGAATGAATTGCAAAATACTACCCTCACGATCCAAACCGGAAAGATTCAGTGGGAGGAAAGCCCTTGGAAATCAGTAATGTTGCAAAAGACCTAAGGAGCACAGCAGAGAGCAAATTAGATGTGTTACTTGCAGTGTGGTTTGGCAAAAAGGGTAGCAGTGGGCTTTCTGGGCTGCAGAGGCCACACTTGATAGAGCAGGAGAGATCTTAGTTCCTTTTCCTAACTGGGTATGGCATGTGTCTCCAGACATCTTATTAATGCAACGGTACTGGTGAAAAGGGAGTTTCAAGAACTCCAGATGTATGGAATCGGAGCTAGGAAGTTATGGAGAGCAATTCTCCCTTTGTGGTAGAGCCTCATTAATTTCTGTGGCAGACCAGGAGACCCACCAGCAGCCACTCTCCGAGGGGATGTCAGGTGCTCGCACATGGTAGGAACACCTGGATCAAAAGAAACCAGGAAAATCAATTAATGAGCAACAGGATGTTCAGTAGAAGATCACTGGATTAATGGTGTTTTACCTGTTTGTCCTGATTCTTTGCACAGCACCAGAGTTTCATGGGATCTTGTGAAAACAAAAGAGTAACAGCAGCAGCAGACCTTCTATAGGAATCTCTCTTGTGATCTTGGCTGAGATTATGGAGAGCAGGTCTCTGAGTGCATGTTCATGAAGCGGCAGAAGCACATGCGGTAGTTGGTAGTATATTTGGGATTCTTCATCTGAGTTTGAACTCAAACTTTCCCCTTGCTTTAGGGGATGGTTAAAGAATTTTTTTCCAAAAAAAGAAACCCCTTTCTTGCGAAGTTCAAGAAGCAAATATTGCTGCTTTACTTCTCCCTGGCTGAACTTGATGGGGTGTAAGATGGTGAGGAATTACTGAATGAGGAACACAGGCCTATCACTGGACTAGGAACTGGGCGGTGAAATTGTGGATGGACAAGGAATGAATTGAAAAATGGGGCCAGAAACAGGGTCTGAGTAGAACTGCAGGGGACTATACTGTGGGGGGCAAAAGCTGTGAGGGGCTGGAGATAGTTTGTAGCACACTGTGTGGTTGGCACTGTTCCACATACCTCCTCTTCTGTGTCAAGTTATCAACTCCTGGCAGCATTCATTTTAAACTGGGAAAATGGAGGGAAGCAGCATAACCTGGTGCAGATCACCATGGACAAATTTCAGGAGGATGGTCTGTTGGCTTATTTTTTCTCTCTTCCTTCTTTTTTTTTTTTTTCATTAATTTTCTTTGTGCGTTTCCCCATCCTATTCTTGGTTGGTTGTACATTTTTAAGAGGGGATTGCATGCTTGATGCCGAGAACCATGTGGTCCAGCAGACCAGTTTAAGGACTTGTCGCTTAATGGACCAATGTGATGTAGTACCCAAAGTGGGCAAGGCTTTTCACTGGAGGGTTGCAGCTTCTACGCCCAGCACCATTTCGATAACAAGGGAGGGCCAACGGGATCTTTTTTTCTGCCATTTTAGGCTGTTGGAAAAGCCACGTAAGTCATGGCACTGGTTCTTTATGGCCAAGCTGTGCCCTGTTGCCTCTCTGTCGGGCCATACACCTTGGAGAACAGGAGCTGCACCTCTTTCCCATGCTGGCCCTGGCTCCCTCAATTCAGCCCTGGGAAAATGAGCTGTGACGTGTGTGTGGACTTTGCCTGATGGGGTCTTGCCCTTTACTCGTGAGCAAAAGGGCTGACACTCGGACTCAGTGTTTTGATGGATTGATTTATTCTAAAAAATGTCTTGAGTTAGATGAAAGGCATTAGCAGAGGACTGGGGAGTGTAGATGCTGCAGTTGACTCCATGTGAGCTCTCATGAAAGGTGTCTGGGAGGGATAAGAAACATTCCCATCTTGAGATGTGTAGACAAATCCAAGGCTCTGCATCTTTGGGATGTGAGACTTGGTCCTTACTTGCAGTCTGATTGTGGGTGTGTTTAATAAACGTGTTGCAACCCAGAATGTGTTTTCAAAGAGGCCTAGATGAAGAATGTGCCAAAGACACTTCTGAAGTTTGGTGCTAAGCATCCCATGGGCCCTTGCTTGCTTTTGTTTTCACCCTAAAAACTACCAGTGCTGGCCTAGAGGCTGCAGTTGGTTAAATAAAAGGCTTAGGTTACCCCGGCTCTCTGTATGCAGCTGTGGAAATGCTTTGATACGGCTTATCCTCCAGGATCCATAAGAAAAGTCATTGAGAGACAGCATTGCTCCAGTGAGGCTTTTCTAAGTAGTCCTTTGTGCTTCAGAGTGTAAGATAACGTTTAAGGGGAGAACACGGAGTGGTGCTCGCCTGCCTTCCCCAGCAGCAGCAGTAGTGAATGGAGGAAAGTGCTGCTGAGCCCTACTTGCTTCCCTCTCCCCGAAGGCTCCAATTTTAAAGGTTTCCATGTCTTTAGGATTGCCGGCAGCAGAGGGAGGAATCCTGGATGAGAGGTGACCTCAGGGCATGGATGCACACCCTGCTGTACCCTACTATGGCATAGAGAACATGAAAGAACCTGGCACGATGGCACACCTTGTGCAGGAGCTTTGCGTGGTCAGAGGGGAGATGCTGGGAGGGAGATGGTGGGGGGGTTTGTTGAGACCTTGGAAAATACTGTGAGGGATTGACAGTGGGCTTAAACCAGGCTATTCCTGCTGGTGGTGGAGGAGATTTACCGATTTATACTAGCTGGGACTCATCTTGGTTTTCTGCCACGTGCCTGCAGCTGCATGCAGGGTATCAAGCGCGTAACTGCTGGGTTTGGCTTGTGTTTCGACCGCTTTGGTAATGTTCCTGGATTTCCCAAGTCTTGCTCTTGGGAGAAGCTGCATTCCTAGCCAGCTCTGAAAAGCAGACTTGGGGTCTTGAACAGCTGAAATGCTCTTAAAAATGTTGGTTTTTCTTCTTGCAGAAGCAAAAGGTAGATTGCAGTGAGATTTATTAAAAAACCCCAAACCTTTGGAGTTCAGCAGGAACAGCACATAGATGGAGCCTAAACCTTCTCATCGTGTTGATGCTGTGACATGCAGCGCTTGGGATGAGTGTTTGAAAACATGGGCATCACCCTTGCCTTTACCCTGGATGGGAGCCTGCCATCCTGGCAAGGCTCTCCTGGCTCAGCATATCCCCAGACATTTTTATTCTGGGGGGAGCTATAATGAATCCTCAAGTGTTGGGCTTCTGCCTCCTGTGTTCAGGCTCTCATCAGTGCAGCACAGCAAGGGCCCAAGGGCAGCTATGGTTCAACACCGGTCACTTTGCCAGTGCTAGCAGGAGGAAGAAAGTGTTTGAATTTGGGTCAGTCACTCACCAGGGAGTCACTCCTCAGGGAGGCTCTGGTTTCTTGTTCGTACCAGGGTGGGATTGCCCGGTTGTGTTCAGAAAGGCTTGAGAAATGTGCAGGAGTTCTCGTTACCTGCTCCAGCCATGGAAAATTAACTCTGTGCATGCAGTTTGCTCTGGGGAACTTTGCAGTCTTTTGCTCTTAATTCATGGTATTTTCGCTAGCTTCTCCCTCCAGTCCCTTCTCCATAAAAGTAAGTAAAAGAAAAAAAGAAGGCAGGCAGTGGAGAGAAGAAAGCAGCTGCAAAAAGGCTGATCCACCAGCAAGGGGCATAAACCTGTTTGTCAAGCCCTTGGTTCTGCTGAGAGCTGGAATGGGCTGTTCAGCCCTCAAAGGGGAGTTGAAACCATCCTTATCCCAGCACCAGGGCTGCCTGTGCCCTGCCCCTTGGTTGTGCTGCATTTCCATCCCCATCCACCCGAGGCCCATTTCTCTGTGGCCCCAACATGTGCGGCTCCCGTCTCTGCTGTATTCCCATGCCTTTGTAGGGTGTAAGAAGCTCTGTTCTATGACTGGCCACATGGAGAGGAAAGGGGACCCCACCACCCTGCTTGGGCAGCTCATGGGGGCGTCACCTGGCCTCTCTTTTCCACTTCTTGCCCACCCTCCCCTTCCTGCCATCAGAAGGAGGGAAAGAAAAGGAGAAACAACCATATGAAAAAAATGTTAATTTATTAATCACAGAATATATAGCAGTTCATCTGAAATGCTGTTGCTATGCCAACACCCTGGGAGTTTATTTTCTTAATCCAGGAGCAAAGCGTTTGGTCCCTCGCTCTCCTGCTGAGCTATTTGAATACGTTGCTGCTGCCGCCATATCTGTTTAAAAGGGAGAAGGAGGGAAAAAAGGAGGAAAAAAAAATAAAGTAGGCTAAACCACCAAAGCAGTCAGATGCAAAGCAGTAAGAAGCCTTTCTCAGTACGACTTAGTAAAAATGACACAAATTAATATACTCTACTTAAACCAGACCAAGATTAATGCTTCTCTTTCAGAGCAGCTTAGTCCAACTGTCACTCGACAAGCGTTCGTCGGACAAAATCAACACTAATCAACATTTATTCCTCTCTTGCCCTTGGGTCTGAGGAGCGTAGAGCGGGCTGCGCCATTCTCCGGCTCGTCTCGCCACGCTTTTCACCCTCCATCCAGCTTCGCCATATATCACCCTTCCTCTCTGTGCTTCTGCTTGTACGGATCCACACGCTCAGCTATCAGGCTACATTAGAGGCATGATAGATTTTCTGTTTTAATTTACATCTGTTATATTACAACATAACAGATCTTGATTCAGTGGAGACCAGTGTCTCCTATAGCCAGGCTCTTTGGGAAGATTTCCGCATGAACTTCTTAAGGCTGGTTGCAAAGTGGCCTCAGGTGGACTCTCCTCCCTCTTCTCACTTCTGAGTGGTGAGTGAAGGTGTTGTGCACCCTGCTCAGGGAAACGTGGCTGTGTTGGCTGGCTTGTCGTGTTGCTGGGAGGTGATGGCTTTGGAGGGGACAGGCAGTTGAGCGCTGGCTGCTGCTGTTTCTGTGAGCTGGCTGCCAGGCTGCTTTGTAACTGAAGCCTGGAGGAGCTCTTGCTGATGCCCTGTGCCACAGACCCCCTAATGGGGTGGAGGGGAAGAGAATTGAACCCAGCTGTTGACGTTGGGAGAATGAGGTCTCAGCATACCCATAGGGCATCTTCCTATTTCCTGTGCAGGGATGCTGAAGCCATGAATGTCTGGCACACGTAGGGTGGCAGGGTTTTGTGAAGATTCATGGCTCGTTTCTGGTCACCGAGGTACTGGTTCCGGCCATCACTTTGGAGCAGGGAAAGGGCACGTCTGACCTGAAGTCTGGCTGATTTCTCAAGGTGTTGGTGGGGTCATGCTCCAGCTGGCTTTGCTGTTGAGCATTACATTTGTCTTCTCTGGTTGTCCGGAGGGTCTGTGGGAAAGGGAAAAAGGCAGAAGAGTGGAAGAAACTGGAGCACGTTGTATTCATTTCCTCTCCGATGAGCGGAAAACCGGTGAAGGTCATGATGCTGCTGTGCCCAGCTCAGTGTGATTTTTGAAGAGCTCTTCCTGTCCTTGCAGCTTTGGGTTATTAAAATGGGAAGAGGGGAATCCCTCCTCCACCCTCCCATTTCTGCACTTTGTGTTCGATGCTTTTTTCCCCCTGATTTGTCTTGTAGAGCGGTCATTTGGGGTTTGTGTGGTTTATATTTGACTTTTTACCTGGGCCACATAGCTGCGCACATGGACAAGACTTTGTCTTACAGTCACCTAGATGGGAGTGTGTGAGACTTCTGGGCAGACTAAAATCAAGGTGGTTCTTGCTCTCCTTAGTAACCTCTTCTTCAGATTGTGTGTAAGTGTAAATCCATCTGGAAAGGTGATAGACTCAACTTTCCAATGGATGTCTAATAACAGGTTAAAATATCCATGAAGGATATTCCTGTTCCAGCAGTAGATAAAGAATCACTCTGTAGGTGTCTGCCCCACCCCTTCCACTGCTGATTTGGGGTGTGAGGGGCCAGTGTGATGCTGGGTCTCCCAGTATGAAGTTGGTGCTGTTGTGATTTCCATCCATTCTGCTCTTGCCAGTTGTGGGTAATATGCTGAGGTTGCCCTTTATTTGGATGGTGTTAAGGGTAACCCTAAGTCTAGAGGTTGCTCTTTTGGATTAATTGTCTGGGGGTTTTGGTTGCTGTGGCTAAGCTTGTCTCCATAGCGTGCTATGGATGATGGATCAGTGGTCCCAGGGATGGGATCCATTTAGAAAGTTGCCGTCAGTCTCCCAAGTCAAAGCAGAGCTCAGTGATCTTGCTGGGAATTCCATGTCCCTCTTCTGCTGTAGGTCCTTCATGCCCTGTTGCTAAATCTAGTTTGGAAAGTTGGGATTTCTCCTTTTTTCCTGGGAGCACCTAGGTCTGTATAGGCTGTGACACAAGAGGCTTTTGCTGCTCTTTTCTGCCATCGTGGCCTCCGTTGCATCAAGCAGAGGCTGCTGGCTGGTAAAGCACTGGAGTGCACTCCTTCCCAGCCCAGCTGGACTCAAGGTTGGACTCGGGGAGCTGGTGGGATCTCGCTCTGCCTTTTTCCCTCTCTCTCTCTCTCTCTCTCTTTGCTGGTGTGAATGAAGATTTGATTAATGCAGGCACTTTAGCACAAGTGCCATTTTCCAGGCTGTAGCTCTTGGCACAGGGAGTGCTGCCGGTCCGGAGCAGAGGAGAACTGCAGGCAGCATCTGCATGCGCCGGGCACTTTATGGCGTGCCTGGAGGGGAGCACCCTGCTTCCCTCCCTGCTCCTCATTGCTCAGCAGTAAAGTAAATGATGCTTGGTATAACTTTGCACTTGCAGGACTGCAACTTAATTTAAAAACAACCCCAAACTCCAGGAACAGGAGGGGGCTCTGTAGCCAGCTCGTCTCTGCAAACCCACCTCGTTAATTTTAATGGTGGGAGGAATTCTCCAATCGAGGAGAGAGGCAAGGCAGAGATGCTGAACTTGGAGTGCCAGCAGCCCTCAGGGATGGGAGGACAGCAGTAAGCCCCAGCCCGTGGGAGGTTGGCCAGGGACAGACTTTTCTGTCAAGTCCTGGCCCTTTTGATGACTTGTAAGTTATCCAGGCTCCCACTCCAGCTCCAAACAATGGTCTGGAGCAAAGGCACGGTGAGAGCTTGGATGGTGGTACCACGAGCCTGCGTGGGGGACTGCTTGCTCCAAGGCTGCTCCAAGCTGTGGGGCTTTGCCAGCTCCTCAGGGAGGTTTTGGAATGGAGATAACGTGTAGGAATTAATGCTGTTTGTAAAGCAACTGGAAGATGGGAAGAGCTGTAGGAGAGCTGTAATTAATAGAGGCTGGCTAATTTAATGTTCTGCCTTGACATCATCTCAGCTGATATATATGTAAAGAAAAACACCTCCATTAGTGCTGGGGAAAAGCATTCTCCCTCCAGTGCCAGGGCTAAAGCAACCAGATTTATTTCTCTCTATTGTCTCCAGGAACCGAAATCCACACATCTGAGTCTTGGAAGAGGCTGTGCCTGTGCGACAGCAAAGCTTTGCAGAACGGTTTTGCTTTGGACAGATGCCCAAGTGCCCCATGGCTGAGGTGCTGCCACTGCAGTGGCAGAGCACAGCTCAGGTCAGGGTTGGGGGAGAAGTTTGGGTCGACTGTGATCCGTGAGCTCTTAATGAAAGCTGCGTGGGTGTAGAACAAAGTGGTTTTTACTGGGATGAGGGGGTAAGTTTGTTGTGGAGATGCCTCTGTGCCAGTCCAGGATGGCCACAGGAGCGATTGCTTTGTTTGGATCTTGGGGAAACTGAGGCAGAAGGCATTTCCTTGGTGGCAACATGTGAAGTATCAACTGAGAGATGACGTTTCTGCTGCCCTCAGTGGGATACCAAAGGAGATTTGGAGGTAACCAGTATGAAATGAGCGAATGGAAATTGGTCCTGTCTGCTGTGCATAAATTGTGGTTGTTGCAAAACTGAAAGATTCAGATGTTGATTGTTTTCCTTCCTGGATGTCTTGTGTTAAGCCAGATCTGGGCTGTTGTGAATGCCTGATGCTGCAGATGCTGATACTGAGAGCTGTGGTGTTTCGTGACATATTTATACTGTAGAAAGTCTTGCTTTTGTTTTGTTTGAGGATGTAGTTTAAGCTGCATCTTTTTAATCCATGTTCTCATTTATTTTGCTGCTCTGGAATGGGGTGAAGCAGAAGAAATCTCCAGTTTTTACTTTTGCTTTTAACTGCTATAAATGCATTCTCTAATTTTCTGGTAGCATGTTCCCTGTAGCTGTGTCTCAAGAGCGCTGGTCAGCACAACCCTCCTGCCCTCTTTTCCCAGGGTAAGCCAGACTGGACTCAGAATCCATATATAGCTCTTGGAGAGGCTTTCTGTGATGCTGGCTGGTTTCTGTCCAGCTTTGGATGTGCTAGGCTCCCTGGGAAGCCAGGCTATTCCCTGCGCCTGAATATGGCATTGGGGCCTGCCCAAGTCTGAAGCCATTGGCCTTATATGCATAGAACAGGCAGCTTCTATATAAATGTTTTTATAAGGGCTATAAACCGCAGTGCTTTGGAGTGCGAGCCAAGCTCTGCATGCTGAGCTTGGAAGAAACTTCCCTGTGAGCATCTCATCCCGAGCTGCTTCTCCATCGGGGTTATTGTGATGGCATGTGCAAACTAGAGGGTTGCCTGCACCAGGGCTGGGATGGCAGGAGCAGGCAGAGGGGATAGGGAGTCAGGGCAAGGCTTGCCCTGCTCCTGCTGGATGCTGCTGGCGTAGGAAGCAGCCCTGAAGGAGCTGGGGTGTGAAACCAGACACCTCTCCTGGAAAGTTGGTGGGTGTCTGAGTGTGTGTGCACATGCCCACGGCCCCCCCCAAGGGCATCAGCTTGCTCAGTAAGTGACCTTCTCCCAGGTCACTGCCTGCCAGGGTCACTTGGCTGCTCAGCTGCATATCAGGGATGCTTTTCCCTGCTGCTGAAAGAGCAAAGGAGAGATCCTGCTGGAGGAGGGAAGGGCTAGCATCCCCCATGGGCCGACTGTGTCTGGATCTGGTCCAGAGGAGGTGTGAGAGGAGCTGGGGAAGGGAGGAAGCTGTGCAGCAGTTGGACTGGTCAGTGCAACATTTCATGCACCTGAGCTGGCCCCCAGGGCTGCCTGTGCCTCAGTTTCCTCAAGTGTAAAGCCAATGATCTTGCAAGCCAACTCACCGCTTTTTGTTGGTGCAAAAAACCATTGAGACTTGGTTGAAAAGTGCCAAGGGGGCCTGTGTAACATGTAAACCATGAGTGATGGTATAAATAGAAAGCCTAGTTGCCAAGGCTGACTTTTTCCTCATGGGGATGCAAAGCCACTGCTGGAGCAGGTCTCCCTGCAGGAGGCAGTCTGACCCATCTGTGTTTAATGGGGACCACACAACACGGCAGCTGGCCCTGGGCCCAGAGATATTCTTGTAACTTAATAGCGCCCTGCAGAGTCAAACAGTGCTGCAAAGGGGGTACCGATTTTTTAAAAGGTATTTAGAAGCCTGGGGCTACAGAGAGGGGTCCTGTAGACTGTTTAAAAGCTGCATGCTGCCCACCTTGCTTGTCTGTCCTTATATATTCCTGAGCCGCTGGGATCATGTTCCTCCAGTGAGTGCCTGGCTCGAGGCCGCAGGGGTAACAGGTGCTGTCCTCTGCTGGGGCCTCGCCTCCAGGCAGGGATGACTCAGCCCCAAAAGGTCTCTAAAATGAATCTAAGTGATTCGGGAGCTTGTTATCTAGGGTTTCCAGCAGGACAAGCACTTGTCTTGAGGGCTCCAGATTGGATGACTTTGTGTAAGATGCATAGGGGTCTTGGCCCTGGACAAGGTCTTCTCCACAGCAAGCATACCATGTGTGATCTTGGAAAAATGGGGCGATCCTTGGGGGACATCGCTCAAGGCCATGCATTCCTCCTTTTTGGTGAAGCAGAGTAGGGGGACAAGCCTTCCTTGGCACTGGGCTCCATGGAGAGGGTTTGGTAGTGCTCCAAAGTGTGCTTGGGGTATGGAGGGGAGCTGGCTCTGCCTGGTGGCCCAGCACAGCTGCTGCAGGCCATGTCCCCCGAGTGTGGAGGGCTTTGCTCTTGGGAGGAGCTGGAAGGAGACATGCCCAGCCTGCTGGGTGGATGTGTGGAGTGCTGGGAGCTGCAGGGACATCCATCACTCTGCCCAGCTGGCTGCTGGAGAGGTGTCAGAAGGCAACAGCTTTCTGTTGCCACTGACCTGGGCTGGGGTTGAACTTCTGACCTGGAGATAAGAGCCTTTCCCCTCCCTCCTCGGCTCCTGTGCCCTTTTCGTCAAATTGCCCAGGCTTTCCAACCCGCATCCAACTAGGCTTACAATGGAAAAAGATCACTTATTGTGCTGCTGCCCTTCTGCATCCCATTCCCCCTGGTACCTTCACGATGAGACCATCTGGCTCTACCAAAAGCCTATCTGCCTCCTGCTTTCCTTCCTCATCCTCTGCTTGCCGTGGCTTTAGCATTCATTCCACAGAAACCTGACAGCGGATGTGGTGTGCCAACGTGAAGAGAGAGGGGCTGGTGGTCCTTTGGCTATGGTTGGAGCTATTGGAGAGCGCTGATGGGTGACATAGTTTCATGCTGCAGAGGCAACTTCATGGAATCTGTAGAGATTTTGGCTTTCGTTGGGTCCTCAGAGCCCACAGAGCTGAACAGGCTTAGGGATGCAGGTGGGAGAGGTCTCCCCGTGCTTCCCCTCCCTCTCCATCCTGCAGAAGGAAGAGATGAGCTGGGGAGTGAGAAACGCAGTCCATGCAAATGTGCGTTATGTCTGCTGCTAATTTTGTGATTGGAAATGAAGCAACAAAGGGAGGTGGTGCAGCGTGAGGATGGTTTAACCTTGATAAAACAGTGATTTCACCAAGGATGATGTTCTCCCATCTATCTTCATCCATCACGGCACTGCTGAAATATGCTGATGAAGCCTGTGGATAGGAGTACAGTGCAGTTAAATGGGGCGTTGCAAACGCTCTCTGTACCCCCGTGACAAGGTGGCGTTACTTACTGTCCAAATGTAGTGCTGGGAACAGCACGATCCGCTGCCTTTTGCTCCATGGGCTGGGGTGGGATGTAGCCAGGGCTGTGTCCTCTCTGTGGAGAGTCAGAGATGGCAGTGGCACCTCAGCACATCGCTTAATTTCCTCCTTTTCTTTAGTGCCACGGAAAGTCAGGAGCGCACAAGCAGTAAACAAATTCAGCTTCACTGTAAAAATGCCTTCCCCTCCCTAGCGGAGGGAGACATTCAGTCGTGAGCAATACCAGGTGTGCAGGTAAGGCAGGCAACGGTCCTGATGGCTTCATTTGAACAGTAACTGGTGGGTCTGGTCTGCGGGGGAGTCAGGAAATCCCAGGGCTTTGCTGTTTGTTCGGCTACCATGCGTTTCGCCTGCGCGTGCTGCGTCGGAGTAGCAGCAATTAAGCTTTATTTATATGGGGTTTACCAGCTTGCCGGGTGGGAAGTGGTGCTACGTGGGTGTGAGCGCTGTGTGTGAACTTCTCCTCAAGTTTGGGGATTAGCAGCACGGGCCAAGTGCCACAGTCTTTTTTGGTCGGGTGTCTGGGGGTGGTTTGCTGGCCATACGTGTGTGTAAATGTCGATAGGTCAAGTGGTAAACTGAGCCTTGTAAGCCAAGCCACTGCTGTGCCCAGTCCCTCTGGGACTACGGCCATGGACATGGCCCCAGCACTTCCAGCTTGAGTTTCAGCAGTGGTGTCCCCATGTCTGAGCTGGGCTGTGCCAATGCTGGAGTGAGCTGGGATCTCCTCGCCTTGGGAAGGAGCAAGGTGGAGCTGGCAGGAAGAGTTGCTCCATTCCTGCCATGCTGCAGGGAAATAATCTGGTGCTGCTGGTGATGTGGGCCCATCCTGACACTGGAAGGAACTGAGGGTTCAGAGTCCTCTTTGAGTGCAGGCATGGCTCATCTCCAGCCAACTTCTCCTTTTGCAACTGGGTTTATCTTCCTAGGTTGTGCTTTCAGGAGCTGGCAGGGTGTGAGTGCTACCTCCAGGCCTCCTTCCAGACTTGAGCTTGCAAGAAGGTAAAGCTATGTGCAATGCTTCTGCAGTCAGCAGGGCTCTGACACTGCTCCAGAGCTCTCCTCCATAAATAACCCAGACGGGCGAATGCCTCCTTACAGACCAGATGTGTGGTGAAGGCTGGGGAGCTGGCTCTGGACTTGGAGAAGGGACTTGTCCATCCAGAACATCACAAGGCAGGCATAACCTGCTCTGAGAGGGCAGAAAGCCTGAGCAGAGCTGCCACCCCTGTTGAGGCAGAGAGCAGAACACAGTGATTTCACGCCATCAGAGTTCCCTCCATCTTTGATCTTTTGGGCATCCTGGTTTCCCTGCTCTGTGCCAGCCTTGGACTATTCTTGGGCTCTCAGTTGTTACTCAGGGTGCTGCTCAACTGCACTGAGACCATTGTCAGCCTGACTACCTCCAGGTACAGGCAACAACACAGATACTGCAAAGACTTTCAGCACACAAGGTCTTTATCCCACCAGCAAACTCACTGCTTGTTGGTAGCTCAGACTTTGTGGTGGCCTCCCTCCTCCTCAGACATCTTGTGGGACACCTTGTGAGCTGGGAATTGGATTGATGTGCTGGTCAGCTCTAAGCAAGGCTGTTTCTTCCCCTCCTCAGCCTCTTGTGTTTGCATTCTCCTATTGCTGCTTCCACTCCTGATGCTTTAGGGAGCATTTGGGGGAAAAAAAAGTTGACAAAAGAAATGAATTATGCATAAGGAATTAATTTCCTTGATGAATAGGGACTTAAAAACTCAATTGCCATTCGCTTTCAAGGAATGCTTGGGGGTGCCGGGGGGAGGGAATAAAAGCAGAGGATGGAGCAGTGGCTGTGCCTGGAAATGTTCCTGGCCTTTAAGTGGACTTTGGGAAACAGCCCTGGGTCATTTAAACCATATGATGGGTCTTGTATTCCCATCAACGTGGGGGGTTCTTCCTGGGGTGAAAATCAGGGTGGCAGAGATGCAGCAAATCTAGCAGTGCATCTGTTGGTGAGTGCCATTTTTGGTGTGGAATAGAAGGAGAAGAGGGACAGATGCGGATTTGGATATTTTAATAGATGGGGAAACTGAGTCAGGTGTGTACATGTGACTTATTCAGATTGGGTACAGTCTAACAGCTGCTACAGGAGTAGTACTCAGTGCTCTTGTTTTCCAGAATTTTGCTTTTTTTCCCTCATGTGCCCTTCCCTCCTGCATGCTGCTGTGTCCTGGGAGCAGAGCCAACAACTGGGAGCACTGAAAGCAGTGGAGTGAAAATGCTGTAAAAGAGCCTTCTGGAAACTTTGCCCAGCCAGAAAAACTTGCCCCCAAACCCAAGCAGAAAATTCAGATTCCTGATGGGAAAAGAGCATCTGTCAACCCAAGCGATCTGCTGGGCATCAAGCTCTTGTGCTGTGTGTTGGTGTTCATGGCAAGTGTAGAGGGATGGGGCAGGTCAGTGTTTTGGAGGAAAGGAAACCCTTGTGTTGCTCTTGGGCTGAGAAGTATTTCACTTTGCAGAGCATCGGGCATTGCAGGAAAGTCTGACCTGGCTGTTGTGCTGGCTGATGGATTGGAGAAGTGGTGGCCAGAGTGAGGCACCAGGAGGAGCTGTGCTGGGCCCTGAGCTAGAGAGAGATTCTTCTTCTAGATCCTGAAGCTTTCCTGTTCTTTGCAACTTGCATATTGCCCCTCAAACATTACAGTCTCGGTAGGAATGCTGTACCTGAGTATTCATGGACTTGGGATAAGGGTTTGCAAGTGAGCAAAGTAAGGTGCTGCTGGCTGCCTGCGTATTGCCAGAATCAAAGAGGACAGTGAGTGTTGGCAGAAGCTGTGCCAGAGCCATGGGTTCCTGTAGCCAGGAACACCGTCTGTGCCTGCACACCAACCCTGTGACAGTGGAGCTTGCTCCTCTCCCCCTTGCTTGCTGGTGTGATGAGCCTGGGGGATTTGTGCAATACTTGTCTCATCCTGCTCGCGACTTCTCTGTGCTATTTGAAGGAGGGAGAAGTGTAGCCCAGGCATAGACGGCATCCCCAGAACCCCCACCCAGGGACCAAATACGTGGAGTTTGGGATCATGCAGGGCAGCTGGGAGGAGGTGGCACAAGTTCCTCCTGCTGCGGAAGGGGAATGAAGGAGTGCAGTTGCCTGGGGAGGGGTGTTTTGATCATGGGAAGGGTGGCTTAATTGCTGCTTTTCTTTTCCATCCCCTTCTCAGCCACCCTCCCCTTTCCCAAGCTGAGGGCAGAGGGGATCCACGGGCAGGGGGCTTTGGAAGCTGTCGCTTTGCATTGTGCGGCTGAGGAAAGGTCTCTACCTGCCTTATTTTGTCCCTTTTGCTGTCAGTGCTGACAGTGCTCATGTTTATTTCATCCTGCGTGGTGGCTGTCTCGTTTCCCTATCCTCCGATGTCATTAGCGCGCCGAGAGCGGGCCCTGCAGTGCTCAGTCTAATGAATTCCGCTGTGGCTCCTCTCTCCCCACCTCGTTACCAAAGCTCAAGGTGTCAAATTAAACCTGGCCAGGGAAAGGAGAGCGAGAACAAGGCGCAAAAGGAGGAGGGAAGGGGGAGTGTGTGTGTTGTAGGGGTTGCTTTGATTCCAGGGTTTCCCCTTTTTCCAGCTGTTTTTCCTTTTAGGCTGCTTCCCTTGCAGCTGGGGTTTCTCTTAGAGGCTGGATGTGTCATCACACTAGAGGTGGTGACTTTGTCCTTGGTCCTGAGTCCTCTTCTGTGGGGGGTGGGAGGAGGGATGTCCTCCTCTTCAGAGTACATCTTGTCTTTGAGCAACTTGGTCTAGTGGAACGTGTCCCTGCCCATGGCAGAGGCTTGGAACAAGATGATCTTTAAGGTCCCTTCCAACCGAAACCATTCTATGATTCCTCAGCCCCTGCTCTGTCTTGTCCACACAGGAGACAGCAGTGAGTGTCAGAATGCTGTTTTAAAAACCAAGTGGCTGTTTCTCAGCTCCTGCTCCACCTCCTGGGTTGTGCCCTCAAGCTGGGATGAGTTTTGCAAGTGGTTTTAAATGAAAGCTGCCATCCCCTGTCTCTGAGAGCTGGTGAATTTGAAGTGAGCTGCTGTCTGCCTTGAGAGTAGGGGTACTAAAAGCCACCCTGGCAGTCTCCCATCAGCTCTGAGGCTGTGCTCTGCCAGGCCATGTTTCACTTTTCTTTAGTATTACTCATTCGTGATTTGCCCAGCCCCTGGCACAGAAAGCTTGGGGATTCCCTGCCCTTCCTAACCAGGGAGTCCAAGCCCTTTGGAGGTGGCTAAACCGTGGAGGACACCTGGAGTGATGGCAGCCTGTCCCCAGCACCCCCCCGACCCATCCATCTTGGCTCTCATTGATTTAAAATAGTTTTGTGATGTAATTATCTCCTTGTGGATGGCCTTTTTCATTATGTCGGCTGCTTCAGCTGTGGGGAGCATATTAATATGGGATTAGTGCCATGGTGGAGCATGTGTCAGCAGGGGACAGGGAGGGACAGCCCTCTCCACTGTGACTGTTCCTGGTGTCCCCCTGAATTGGGGTGACCACCGGCTGTGCTGAGTGTGGCACCTCCTGGGGACAGAGGAGCAGAACAAGAGGGGGACAGAGCCTTTCTAGCATGTTGGGAAGCTGGGGCCCTTTTGCAGCCCAGGTTTGGCATCTCAGGGGCACTGGTGGATGCTGCTGGGAGGATTTGGCCTGGAAAGCAGCAGCTTGGGTGACAAAGTGGCCCTGGGATCCCTCCAGTGACCTCCTGTCCTGGTCCCCTTGCTGGGTGTGAAGCTGTAATAGTCTGTGGCATTTGTCTGTGCTTTGCCTTGTTTGCTGGAAGGGGAGCACGTGGTGAGAGGGGACAACAGGTTTGTCCCTCTGCATGGGATGGAGCAGCGTCACTGCCTGCCTGGGGAACCTGGATCTTGGTCTTCCTGCCTGGGGAGCAGAGGAGGGACCCCAGACCTGCTCCACTGCCTACAGCAGCAAATTTTGGGTGAAAAAAAGGAAAGGAAGAAGACTCACAGTGGGGAGAAGGCAGAAGTGCCTGTCTCTGTCCTCACAGCTTGCTGGACACATGGGACTGTTTGAACTGACGGGCTCAGGACCCATGGCCTGGAGCTGTGGCTTGTGACAGTGGCTTTTAACCCTGTACTGGTGTCCAGGACACAGCTGGGTGCACTGGGAGGTGAGGAGCAATTTCACGTGCAATTGGAACTGCAAAGGGAGAGCGGAGGGAGGCGCGATTTAATCACCTTGGCTGGCCCTGGGCCAAGACCACCAAGGTTCAAACACCTCTTCATCACAGGAGATGCCAGGCGAGTATTAATTGGCATAATTTGTCAACCGTTTGGCACCTCTTGGTGTGTTGTCCTCGCAGTGTCCGGGTGCTCCAGACTGGGGGGGGTGGTTTGGGGAGCTTTGAGGCTGTTTTGGAAGGCAGGTGAAAGCCGGAGGCCTGGGCAGCTCCTGAGGCCACCATGTGGTGCTTGGGTGTGAATGGAAGGTTCTCCAAAGCTGCCTGCCTGCTGCAGGAAGGCATTCTGGGATGGATTGGTCCGTGTCTTCTGATGCACTGGGCACTTCTGCAGCAGGTTGGTGCAGGAGCTTTATGGATCTTTCAAGCTCAGCTCAGACTCTCTGCGTGCCTGCTTCTTGAGAAGGATTTGGACCAAAGATGCTGTGGAGGCCGGACAAGCCCCTCTGGCAGCACCTGGCTTGCCAGCTGCCATGTTCAGTTAACATGGGCCTTGGCAGGCCTCCTGGACTGGTATGGCACTGAAGATCTGAAGAGGAGTTAAGTGATGTGAAAACTTGCAGAAGGGGCTGTCTGAGATAGAGCAGAAATGTTTTCCCTGCACTGTCGTAAGAAAAGGCAAGAGGAAATAAAAGCGAGCACTCTGTCTGATACGCCTCTCTGGTTAAAGCCTCAGCCACAGATAGAATGGACGTACCCCCTTTTACTGTGCAGCCAGAAGGGGTAAGTGTGGCCTAAACTGGACTCAGCATGAGTATCAACCTGGTATGTGGAGGTATTGCCATTTTTCCTGGCCACAGGAGGCACTGAAATGCAGCCAAGTCATCTTGATTTGAGTAGTTCGTATCGTGTCCTCTCAGCTGGCTGGTAATGGTGCTACTGTCTCCTCCTCCTCTGAAGACCTGGGAGAGCGAAGACTCAGGTGGTCTGTACAGCATCATTTTCTCAGAAGATGGGAAGGTGTTGCATGTCAAGTACCTGTGTGATGTGGGTATCTTGGGGTGGCTGTGCTGAGCCAAGCTGAAGGTGGACCTAGCTGTGCCAAAGCCTGGTGGCAGCTGCTGGGAGGACCAAAAAAGGACAGAGCCAGAGTGAAGTACCCCTTTGCTGGCATCCCCCCCAAATCTCAGCAGCGAGCAGCAATGTATTTGGTGATGCTCAGCACAAATTCCCTCACCCAGAGCTTTTGTTGTGCTCTGTGTGTAAAGCTTTCTTGTGTGGCTAGAGACAGGTCCCCCTGCACCGTGCCTCAGTTTCCCCATCTGGGCGGGGGAGTTGATAAGGGTTTGCTTCTGCTCTGGAGTGCAGTGGAGACAAGTTCAGTCAAGCACTTTGAAATCCTCTGATGAAAAGCACTGGAGAAGGACAGAGACTTATTAATTGTTGAGAATTATCTGTCAGTCCCACGTGAGGAACTGCTGACTGAATTTCTGCTGTCTGCTCTTCCTAGGAGAAGGTAGTGACAGTAGTGAGATGATGAGAGGGGGGCTGTCATTCTCACGGAAGTGAGTCCTGAAGGCTGAAAACCTCCAGGTTTCTGGGAGCAGTATGTCCAGGTTGTGAAGGGAGACATGACTGTCCTGGCACATCACTGTGAAGATTTGGCCAGCATTTCCTTTCATGTGCCAGTGGAGCCATGAAGACACAGGCACTGTTTGGCTGCTGGTGGCCTTCCTCTTCTGGGATGGAGCTGCTGCCTGGGTTTTGGGTGCTTGACATTCATGTTGACACCAGCCCATGGGGGACTTAGACACTGGTCTGTTGGCAGTAGCAGGGAGTTGTCATCGTGTGTGCAGAACTGTTGGCTCTTTGGAGGGGTGGATTTGTGCCTGACTCAGTGACCTGATAAGCCTCTCCCGAGTATTAAAACGCAGCTTTCTCTGCAGCTATGAGACCTGTGCGGGAGCAGTGATGAACCTCTTGGCTGTCTCGCACTCTGGTTGGATTCATGCATGTTTCAGAGTCCACAGCGCTGCTGGACGGGCAGTTGGGGTGGGAGCTGGAGGCGCTGTGTCCATGTGGGTGGTGCTGCCCAAAGAGCCTGGCCCTTACACCTTGGAGAAGGAGGCGCAGACTCTTCTTGGAGAGCCATGGAGGAGATTACTGGGGGACAGAGAAAGCCTTCTTCCCTCAAGCCAGCTCATTGTCACCTCTGTGCTTTCATGCTATTGAAAGGCTGTAGCATCGGCTTGACTTGCAGGGTCTGACCTTTCTGATGGGGGTGGGTTGTCTTCCTCAGCCCAGAGGGAATTTGGAGCTGGGAACTTGACTGTTGCAGATTATGTGTCCCATAGTTTGGAAGCAGGGAGATCTCCATGCTCAGAAGTTGAGGCAGACAGGGAAGAGCAGAAGTGCACCCTGGTGACAGGTCTTTGTGGGACAGCACAGCCCCTGACAGTGAAGGCTTTGGAGAGCTGGCTGACCTCAGACATTGTGTGTGGGTGAGTGCTGATGCTGTGATCAGAGCCCGGACTGTTCCCCTGGCTCTGCTGAAATACCAACTTCCTCCCTGGTTGTGCCAATGTGCATTCCCATCCACCCACTCCAGCCAGGCTCAGGGGTGCTCTTCTGCTGCGGATTGGGATCTCCCAAACCTGTCTCCTCCTTGGTATCAGTCTCCTTTCCCCAGCCCTTTCCTGTGCTCTCGCACCCCTGCCATGACACTGAACATCTTTCTCATGGATGAATTTGGCAGTGCCAGGCCCAGCTTTCTTGCCAGTGTGGCAACAGACAAGGCTCTCAGCTTGTTAGACTGAAAGAATGTGCCGTTTTAATTAATGATATGTAAATATCCTTGAATGGGCCGCATTTGCATATTAAGAGAGATTTGCGGAATCTGCGGAGTAATATATTTTAATTAAGGATTAATTAAAAATAATGGGAATTTCATTTCGCCTGGCAGAATCCGTTTAGATCTTCGCACACGTCTGCTCGGGAGCCCGGTCGGAGTGCGCCGCTGGTGCTGCGGTCCACAGCTGGGGCCGGCTGCCGGTGCTGTGCTGCTCCTCACCAGGCCCTGGCACCACCGGCAGAGCCGATGGCCGGTCCCTTCGGCCACACAGCCGAGCTTTTCGGGCTGTTTTTGATATTCTTTATGGCAAAATAAGCAAATGGCTGTGAGACACGGAACACTAGTTGTGTTGGCAATTATGTTAATAGCATGCTATTAGGCTATGATTCTATATGAGCAATTGGGGAGAAGAAATGCCTTACTGAGAGAGAATGATACAACAGACGTCTGTCTTATTGATATAGCTCCAAAGGAGCTTTCTGCGTAATTACACTCGGCCACTTTTCGGAGGTAGGAGAGAGGCTGTGGCCACAGGGTGGAGGGGAGAGTGGCCCCCTGCATGTGCCTGCATCTGAGGCAGAGATGCATTGGGATACCCTCATGATGCTTCCAGGAGGGATTTGTAACCCAGCTGCAATGGGCTGGGTGTCCAATGTCCAGTGGGCTGCTTGGCGTTTTGCTCTGGATGGTCTTGCAGAAAGGATTTGTCCTGCATCAGTGGCTGAAGGGTCACTGGAGAGCTCTGGGGACCCTGGCTAGACCCTGCGGCTTGGTTGCTTGAACCATGGTGATGGAAAGCATCAATGGGAAACCTCGTGGCTTCTTTGGGAAAATTGGCCACCAAGCCAGGCAGATAGATAGGCGGCTCTGGTGGGACTGGCAAGGAGCGGGGTGGCTCTCGAGGGCTTGAGGTGGGTGGGGAGAAGCAGGGAGAGCAGGGAAGGGCCAGGGTGCTGCTCCCTCCATCCCGCCTGTCTTTTCCCGGCACTGAGCCAGCTGCAGCATATCGAATGCAAATGGAGAAAATGCAGTTTGTGGTAAGTGTCCGCTAATAAATAACCTCCGAGTCTTCTCCCTATCAGGCAGTGACATCCTGCATTTCTCTTCCCCGCTGCACCAGCCCAAGACATTTAATGATGTGGTGCTCCTTACGGGATGTGCCGCCCATGCTAAATATCTCCAGCCTTCACAAAATGGTGGGCAGAGAGCCCAGCCCAGCCCCGCGCTGCTCCCCCGCAGCCCTGGGCACAAAGGTCAGCGGTGGTGGCCCAGCAGCCCCCTCCCGTCCCCGGCGCCGGTGCGGACTCCTCCGCCGCGCTCGCCTGCGGTCGCTGGAGGATTTCATTAACTGCACGAAGTAAAAAATAATCAATTTCAGATGTTTCCAGTGTTTGTGGTAATGGTCTCTCTAACCATTCTGATTAGCCGAGTGAAATGGAATTTTTCTTTTAAATTACAGCACGTTGACATTAAATATAGGGAAACTTTGTATGTGCAGGGGGAGGGGACAGGCTTTCTACATTCATTCCTGTCCTTCTCCCCCCTATTCCATCACTCCCCTTATCTTTCCATCACCCCCTCCCCAGTTGCGCCAAAATGTCCAGTGATTTCTTTCTGCTGCCCAACAGACTGGATTGTTTTTCACACTGGGCTTTGTGAAATGTTTTCTGGTATTTCAGACTGGTGGGGGTGCATTTTCCCCTTTTTTAGACATTTATTTTTCATTTTTTAAAATATTTTCCACAATGCTTTTGGGATGGGGCCAATGCCACCACCAGGCTGGGCTTCTTCCCTCCATCCTCTGGGCTGTGCATACGGTGTTGCCACTCTCCCTTTTTGCTTTCCAGTTTAATTTTGGATCCTCGGCAGCACAGTCCAGAGTGAAATAAGGAGAGCCCTGGCCACGTGCCTTGGGGATGATGCTGGGCTCCTTCTTCCTCCCCTCCCCTCCCCTCCCCTCCCTGCACCCCTTCTCTTAGCCCAGGCTGAATTTTTCAGACTCCTACCAAGCCTGCAGCAGCCCTTCCATTATTAATACTATTTTTTAAATTTATTTTTCATGCCTTTTGCCTGCACCTTCCTCTACTGGCCCTGTGGCTGGCACGTGGTGGAGATGGTGGGCAGACTCTGGTGTGGCTTTGGACTTCTCCTTTTGATAAGCTGTCATCCCCCAGCCTCACACAGGGGTTTGATCAGAGCGCTCTCTCGACCCCATGGAAGACATTAAACACCCTCCCAGACCCTTTTCTCTGTCTCCATCTCTGAACCTTTCACTCTCCTTTAATGAGAATTTCTCCTAATTATTTCAGTGGCTGCAGCACAGGGACCGCAGTGTAGTTAGATCTTGATACCGGGACGTGACTGTTATGCTGATAAAGGCAAAAGATCAATAATTTAGGCCCTAGCATTAATGGCAGAGCTGAGAGCTTAAGTGTCTGTATTCAGGTTTAGTCCTGAAGGTTCCTAGAGTATTAATGATTTCCAGAGGAATTCCCCCCCTTCCCCTTTCCATGTGCTGCCATTGCTTTTTTCCTAGTCCTGTCTTTAAACCCCCTTTCTCCTTACATTTTTATTTTGTTTTTGGGGTTTTTTTTTTGTTCATTGTTTCCCTGCTATGAAGCCATTCTGCTTTACTTTCAGGTTGCCCCTTTCACAGTTTATCTGGGGACAGTGTGTTAGGAAAACAAGGGAGGGAGGGGAGCCTGGGTCAGGAGGAATCGTTGGAGGTGGGTAAGAAAATTATCCATTCCTTTCTGTTTTGCTCTGGAGACTGCAGGATGGGTTGGACTGCCTGCTGGAGGTCTCCGTATGCTATGGAGATGGTGGTGCAGGTGGGGTTACCTTCAGCCCTCTCTGGGGCCATGCCCTGCTCACCCACACCGTGCCTATGGATGCAGGTAGAGGGGGAAGACTCTCCTGAGTGTGAAACCTTGCTGTACTCTTTCTTCTCTGTTTCCATACACACCTGCCAAGCCCTCGGTACAGCCCCCTCTCCCTTTCCTCTGCATCCTCACAGACCCATTTTTGCTGCAGAAACTGAGGTGGGCTTGAAGGGGGCTGCTGGCAGAGGGGGGGCCATGTGCTGTGTGTCCTCTGCAGAGCTGCTTTCCTGCTCTTGTCCTTTGGAAGAGGTCCTGGCATCGCTTGGTGCAGGGATGCTGGGCTGATTTGGGGTGGGATAGGGGTGCAGATGTATCTGCTGGAGGTCCCTGTGTTCTGTGTTTCTTTCTCGCAGCACTGCAATCCATCTACCTTCTTGCTTGCTGGATTTTCTCTCCCAGGCCAGCATGTCTGAGCAGATCCAGGGCTGACTGGAAGTGTTGGGAGGCCCAGGGTGGAAAGGGAGAAGTTTGAGCAAAGATAGAGGGGTAGGAAACATTAACCAGTTTTCTAGTGGTTCATAAGCACTTTCCTCATAGTTTCTTTTTTTTTTTTTTTCCCCCAGCCTGTTAGTACTTGAGAATTCAGGAAATACTGAGTTGATTTGAAGAAAGATGACAAATGATGAAGGGAAATTGGGGAATAAAGACTGTAACTTAGCCATAACCTGGCTGGGAAACACTGCTATGTGCATTAGCTGGTTAATAGGAATTTTGCCTGGGTTACTTCCATCCTGATTGGGGAAGTAAGGTTAGGGGTGTGTGGATGTTGTGGCTTTTTGGTCTGTTTGGCACCTTGGGGTGTCCTTTGCTGCAAAGGAAATGGGAAGGATTTATTGAGAGTTGCAGAGCATCCCTCTTCTGCAGTTCTCCAGGTCTCCCCTGAGGACCCCTTCCCCTTGCCAGTCCTTCACCACCATCCCTGGTCCAGGATCTGGGTAGGCAGTGGCAGAGCTTCCTCTGTCCTGGCAGTGTCAAGAAGCATCTTGTATGTCCTGAGTGCCACAAACCAGACTCCACAGAGGAGCTGGGAATACTAGTTTGTGTTTTCTAAGGATGTCTCTCACTGCTGAGGCCTGCTCTTTCCTGAGGATCAGCACTGCTCTTTGTTGTGCTTTCTTTTCTGATACTGAATGGTGTGGTTCTCATTGAGCTTTGAGGGGAAAAAAGGTCCAAAAATGCAAGTATTGCACTGCACTGGAAGCTGGCAGTGCTGCCAGTGGCAATGAGCTCCTCCTTCCAGCTGCAGAGCTGGTATCTGCTCTGGTTTGTTCCCTTCCTCTTTGCTGGCAGCTGAAGGGTCACACTGGCATCCTGGGCATGCAGTGCTCCTTTGCATACCCACGGACAGGCAGAGCAGGCTGGGCCTTGGTAAACACTCCTGGCACTCCGCGGTCCAGCTGACTTCTCCTCACTGGCTTGCCTTGGCAGGGCAAGCCAGAGTATAAATTAGTTTCAACTTATTCCAGTCACTGAAGTATAGAAATATAGCTGAGGGCATGTGGGGAAAACATCTGGGCAGTGCGAAAGAGTTTGTGTTGGCTTTTATGGGATGGCATTAGTTGGGGCTGGGAGTGAGCAACCTCAACAGCTGATTTTTTTCAAAGAACAAAAAAATGTTTGAGTGCTGCCTAGTTCCGTGTGGTTTACAGAAACACATGGTTATGTATGCATATATCTGTCTATGCACACTCATAATTGCATGTATAGGAATACTAACGTGGAATGATGGGAATATGAGCTGTTGGCCTTGTGTATAAGAAGCTGTGTTGTAGAGGTGTTCAGGGAGTAAAGGAACCTCATGCCGGGTAGGGGACCCCGTGTGACATTTCCTTGTGGAAGGTAAGGGATGATGTGTCCTCATCCCAAATACTTCCTTTGATTACTGAAAAAAGGGAAAGTGACCTCATTGGGAATGTGGCCACGTGGGACACAGGGCCAGTTCCCTGGTGTCACAGGTGGTCATCCCCTTATTGATGATGACCTGTCACACAGGCAGGAAACTTGAGCACCATCTTCAGTGTCACTTTGTATTTCCTCCTTGCTTTTCCTAGCAAGTCTCCATTCTCCTGGGCAGGAGGTTCAACAGCCACCTGATGTTCCTGCTTGAGTGTTTCCTGGTTGAGTTATGTGTTTACACCTGGATGTTTGGTAGCCAAATTCAGTTGACTTCAGTAGGGCCTTCCTTATCTCAGGCTGTCTTAAGGTGTGTGTTGGATTTGCCAGGCTTGGTTAGGAGGTTGATTTCTGGATGCTCTGGCCTCAGGTTGAGTATTTGCAGAGCTTGTCTCTTCGACAGGCCTTGGAGATGAGAGTACTTTTAGGGACAAATATGAGTAGCTGTAGGTTTTTTGAGCCACCAAACTGGTGGTGAAGTAGGGGAGGATTCCCCAAAGCTCTGCTGGTATTTGTGGTGGGTAGCCTTGGGGAGCAGGTATTTGTATCAGAAACATTAATAGAGAGGTTGAATTGAATAGTGCATGCTGTCGGGGGAGCAGTAAAAGCCATTTACAAAAGAAGCCAAGAGAAGATCAGTAGAAATGCACACAAACCCTAAAAATCCCAATGTGACGCCTGAATAATTGCCCATTTGTCTGGGGAAAGAGATTAATCCAAACAGGGTTCAGTTTAACAGGATTATTGAATGGGATGGGAGGGAGGCAGAGGGAAAAAGGCTCTGGGATTTTTCCATATGACTTCAGACCATGGATCTTTCTTTTCCAATGGCCCTAGCAGGATGGGGAAGTGTCAGGAGCTGGGGTGGCTTTGCTAGATGTCAGCGGGTGAGCTCTGGTGGGACAGGTGGGATCACGGAGGTCTGGCCTGGTCATTCCCTCTGTGCTGCCTCACTGGGCAGTTTGGAGCTCTTTGCGGTGCCTGATGGAATGTGCTCCATGCGAGGAGCTGAAATTGGCAATTCAACAGGTTTTAACCCTGCCATGAAGAAAAATACATTTTACCCAACCAAAAGCATGAAGTCCAGCTTTGTCTCCATGGGGGCTGCCATCAAGTCATTTGTGTCCATTGCAATGCTACTGGAAATGTCTGTCTTTGGAGAAATCAGAACAGAGAAATGGGGGGAATTTTTGGGAGGGACATAGACCTTCATCAGCCTCTGATGAAGGGTATGGGAGGGACTTCTGATGGGGCTGTATTAGCCATTCAGTCACCAAGGGACCATCCTGCCTCCTGAACCACCTGGTGTTGATGAAAACCCTTTCATTGGGATCAGGTTCTAGAAGGTGTTTGAGAACATGATGTTTTCTGTCTGTGAGTGCTTGGCTGCCTTGTGACCCTGATAATGGCAACTCTCCTGTCACAGCCTCCTTTCTAGGAGTGTTTTCTTCTTAAAGCAGCTTTTTACCCTTAAAAACAGAGGAGTGCATGGATGAGAAGGGGGACAGTGCTGCTGCCTCTACAATGTCCCCACAAAGCAGATCACACAAAATAAAGCAAAAGAAGTGTTCTTGTGTCATTGCCTGCGTTTATGTGTGTGTGTGTGTGTGTGTGTATGTCTCTTTGTGCATGCTTCATATTAAACTACTGCAATTGCTCTACAGTGTTCCCAGGGAGCTGTTGATGTGTATCAGCTACTGAAACGTCTTTTAAGCCTACCTTATGTTTAGGATATCTGGCGTATTTGGTGATCGGAAAAAGAAGCAGGAGGATAAAAGTGGGAGGAAAAACAAGGGGGCAGCTCTGGCTGTCCGGTGTGCAGTATCTTCCTCTCTGCCCTCCCCTGTCTTGGCTCTTCAGGTGAACATCTATTTGTTAGTCTTTTGATGGGATCTCTCTTTTTTGGAAGAGGGAGAACTGTGCTGGAGCTCCAATCTTCGTTTTGGGTGGTGGTGAATGTGTTCTGGGTGGGGTGGGATAAGCAAGTTCCATGGCACTCATGTAAACAACACCTCACTGTTTCATAAAGGCATCATTTTCCTATTTTCCTGTTTCCATGCATCTTAACCCACAGCTTATTTTAAAAAAGCTTTTCTGCAAGCAGCATCACCTCTTACAGACATGTGAGAGGAGTAATGCAGTGTTGCCTTCCAACCACTCTTTCTTCAGCCTGTCCTGCTCTCCTGTGCTGTGCAGCAGAACCCTATATCCTTTTCCAGGCCATACTTGCTTCTCATTTTCCTGTTCCCAGATGTTCCCACTCCCCATGCCCACCTTGCTCCATCCGCTGCTTGGTTTCTGCCAACTCCTTTTATTCAGCCGTGCCTGCAAGGTGCTGAGAGGGCTGGGGATGGAGAGAAGACACAGCCATCTGCATCCGTACCTGAATTTCACTGGGAAACACTGTGGGCATTTTCTCACAGTATAGCCTGTGTATCTCCAGAACCTCATTGAGGGCTACAGGCCACAAGTCTGTCCAAATGCTTGAAGCTGGGACCTGTTTGATGCGTTCCCCCAGAACAGTGGTTGTTGTGGAAGGAGGTACGTGTGGCAGAGCCTCACCAGCACATCTGGTCCCATCCCTGCCAGGCAAGCCCTGTGGACTGGATAGGATGGTTGCAGTCTGGCTTTTGGTACTGCACTGAGGATCCTCTGTCTTTAAGATGGGCATACAGAGGTGGAAGGCTGAGGAGTCCTGGAAGATCTAGGACTCTTCCAGCTCAAATACTGTCCTTCCATCTTTGGCACATCCCATGGTTCACTGTAGCTGCTGATACTCCTCAGAGCCTATTCCTGAGGAATGGTGTTCCCCTGCATAGGCTGGGTGCTTTCCTTCCATGATTCTGTGGGATGGCTGAAGGCTGCACACCAAGGCAAGCAGCCAGGTAGAGCTGCCTCTTCCCTAATGTCTGGTCCTTCTTAAATCATTTAAATAGCAAATGAACTTCAGCAGGCTCTGCAGAAGGGTGAGGTTGGGGCTCTGCTTGTCCGTTATTTTTCCCCATGCCAGGGATGTGCTGAGCCGGGGATGAATGATTGGGAATCAACAAGGTGTTTAAACACCAGAATTGAAATTAATGTCCCCTCATTGCTGGTGAGGTTGCCAATACATTACAGCAAGCACCTTCCCAAAGTGAAATGAATGTTTGTTTATCCTCATGAAATATACATCAAAACATGTTGGTGGGAGCGGCTGCTAACGAGAACCGGACGGCTCTCCCTTAATTCCCATCTGGGAGCAGGCACTGCTCCTCTCCTTTCCTTTCCTCTCTGAGCCTTAGCTTTGAAGCCTGACCCATCTGCAGCTGTGTATCCAAAAGCATTAACGTGGTTGTAATGAAAACTCCGGTTGATCTGTCCAAAGATATTGATGAGTGGTCCTCAATCGTATTAATCTTCGCATTGCGGGAGGAAATGAAGGCAGCGAGCGGGGCTGTCAGGTGCTGCTGGAAGAGGAAGGTGAGTCGGGAGCAGGAACGGCTACGGCCAGCCTGGCCCTGCCTCCAAGGCTGCACCATCTCCTGCTTCTGCCTGGTTTTTGCATTTTTTTTGGTTTTCTTAGAAGCTGGAAATGAAGCGACCACCCCTCGGCTGGACTGCACGACGCAATTCCAGGCCGGTATTTAACATTCAAATAATTAAATTTCTGCCAATAAATCCATTACTGTTAATTATATTGGAGGGGCTAACGATCCGTCGACAATATTCCACCATTGATTCCCATTTGTGTCGAATGGCCACCTCACCTCCCGTCCCTGCTGGGGTGCATTTTGGGGGGTTCCCCCCCTCCTTTGCAGCTTTCTCCGCGATGTGGTGCTCCTGCCACCCCCTTCTCCCTGAGCGCAGGCTGCTCCTCGATAGGAACACGCTACACTTCTTTATGGCTTATGGCAAACTGCCTTGATTACTTCTACTGTTGTACCCATTATGTGAATTAAATATGTATTCAGTTGCATGCTGCTTGCGTTGTTATTGCAGGGTGACATATGGTAGTGACTCAATTAGAATGAAACTAGCATTAGATAACCCTTCTGATTACATGCATCCCAGCCCACTCGGCAGCCTGGCTGCTGCTGCCACCGCCACTGCCTTGCCTGATCTCCCGTTAGCGCCAGGCTGTGCGTCCCATTAGCCATTATCAGATCCAGTGGTGGGCTTTAGGCAGGAGCACAGCAGGAGGAGGCCGTGCAGGATGAGGCCGTGGCCCGTGGGTGCTGTTGTGTTGCCTGCAGCAGGAGGGATGTTGGCACCGATGCTCACAACAGTGCAGCGATGCACTGTTTGCACACTGGGCTTTCCCCATCACTTTCCATCCCAACCCTCTTTACCTTTCCTTGGCAGTACTGCCTGGGTGTTTCAGAACCGAGAAATTCCCAAGCACGGGGACCGTTCGCTGAGTCCCAGCCAGGTGTGCTTTGATGGGAAGCAGTGCCACCCCTTGTAAGCACCTGTTGGCACCAGGATGAAGCTCCCAGTGTTTGAAGTTGTCCTCAAAGCAGCAGCAAAAAGCATCTAAGTTTGGTTTGGTACACGGCTGCTTGTGGCTGCTAAATGGCACCAAGCTTTCTGTAAAGGAAAGGGATCAGATAGTCAGTGGTGGTGTTTTCCTGCCTTCTCTCTCTCTGTGAGTGCCTGGTGAGAATGTCTTGATGGGAGCTGGGTGTTTGGGGCTTTCAGCAGGGCAGCGGTGGGTGGCTTTGGCACTGCTGCCCTCTGGTGCCACGCCGGCTGCTCCCCAGGGAGCCCTGGTGGGCCTGCAGCGCTGCCTTCATTGTAACTAGAGCATCTTCTGCTTCCTCAGTTTCCTTCTGCCCTGCAAAAAACAGCCTAAATCTTACATTTCTTGAAGCTACAAAGGCTGGGTTTCCCTGCACGCTGCTTCCGTCATTTCTGTCCGTTGGAGGGCTCTGCTGCAAGCACAGCAGAAGATGCTGTTGGTCCTGCAGGCAAGTCTCCAGCCTTGAATTTTGGTAGCCAAAACCTGGAAGGTTTGGCTATTCCACACAACAGCCAAACTTGCTGTCCCTATCCACAGGGCGTTGGGTCTCCCCAGAGCTTGGGGAGTGAATAAAACAAGTTGTGAGCCCTCCCCCCTGGCTCCAAACCCACTGATTTTGCTTTATAGCTCTGTGAGTTGTTTGTCAGCAAATCCTGATGCAGAAGTAAATAGGAAATGGATTAATTATGTAAGTATGGGTGGGTTTCAGAAACAAATCTCAGCCTGTGGGCTGTTTGCAAACCTTTCTCTCCAGGGGTTGCTCTCTGGTTAGTCCCAGCGCCCAGTTTACCCTCTTGTGCTGGGCAAAGGAAGGGCCTTTTTTTCTTTATAAAGCGAATAATGGCAGCAATCAACGAGCAAATAACATACTTCCTGGTGACAGGACTGAGCTAAATACAAATTTTATGTGGGTACATATATAGCTATTGAGAGGGATGTTTATGAATGGGAAATAATACAGCTCGACAAAAAACCCCAAACATTTGTGCATTTTTCCACATCACTCCTCGGAGTTTGGTTTGCACCTTTCATCGTGCCTTCATTCTTTGCATTTCTCGTGCATGTTCCCTGTGAGCCTGTGTGGGGGTGTGTGTACACAGGGGCTGCCAGGCACATTATGCTGTCAGACCGCTGCGGGAAGCTTCATTCTTGGTTTTGCCAAGTGGGAAGTTTCTTTTCGCAGCAGAATAAAGGCCTTTCCCAGCGGAGAACCAGGAGTCTGTGGTAAGGTGGTAGCTTCTGGAGCCGTAATCCTTTAGCTCATTCCAGACAGTAGCCCAAATCCCATTAGCATCCTTCTAGGCTCAAGGTTTTCTGAGCAGCTCTGGCTTTGCAGCATAGTACAGCTTGTGGTGCAGAGGACAGGCAGGGTCTGGCCAGTGAACCTGAACTGTGGTGGGTGCTGCATGAGCCTCCCCAGCTCTGGAGGAGTTCTGGAGAGGATGCTCATGTGCAAACATTGTTTCTATTTGAGCTCTTCAAATTTTGGTTGCTCGGCAGAGCTCGGTGCTGGTGTTGCTCTGGGGTCCTGAGGTGATGCTCTCCCTTACCAGGAGCCAGAGCACAGGGTTCAGTTTCCAAACCCAAAGCATGTCTGATTGGTGGGTGTGTTTTCCTCCCCAAGCAGAGTTGGCAGGGTGAGCTGGGGGTGGTGTGGGGCTCTTGGAGCAAGATCCATCCCTTTATTGCTTGCCTTGCTATCGCTTGGGTTGCTTTGGGCTAGAAAACCGTCAGCTCATACAGATGACTGACAGCAGCCAGCGTCAGCCCTTGGCAGGTATGTAAACAAAAGAGGGAACCGTTTTCTGCTTGCTCTTTTATTTTTCCTTTTTTTTTTGGTTTGTTTTTTTCTTTTTTTTTTCTCTTTTTTGTTTACTTGAAAGCGATGTGGGGTGATGTCACCCTGTGCACATCCCCATTCAGGGCTGGTGAGGGCCTTACCCTGCAGGGTATCATCATGATTTTAAAGCTGCTTTACACAAAGGAGTTGGAGAAGCAGATAACTGGGGGGCTGCAGGGACGGTTACCTGCTCCCCATGTTTTCTGAGCCCTCCAAACCTCCCTCTCCTCTGAGCATCCCCTCCAGCCTCATCCTTCGACTGCTGGCGGGTGCATCCCTGCTGGTTTCTGTAAGCTGCCTGGTGAGCACGGCTCACAGGTCTGCAGGCTGTCAAGGACTGTGTCTCTCTCCAATTGATTGGAAAAGTTCTTGTGCATGTAATTATTTTTAAATTCTTTTTTCCCAGTGAAGAACACCAGCTGAGCGGGTCTCTGTTTCTCAGGCCTGCACGGCTCATGCAGAAGAGGGGTGAGCTTGCAAATAGGGACTTAAAATGAACACCAGTGCAGTCCTATCAAGGAAAAGCAAAAATATAGGAAAAGGTGCATTTTTTTCTGCTGGACTTTTGCTTTCTAAAGTGCTAGGCAGTTTCTTATTTTTGGTTTTGTTATTATAAGCTGGCACTACTTACTTGGTTGGGTTCCCCCTTGCCCTCCCTACTGCTGGGTGCTGGGGCCACCTGTGAAGCTGCAGAAGGGAGCCCGCAAACCCCGACGTGGCAGCCATGTGCCTGATTTCAACTCCAGGGATTTCACAGGAGTGAAAGGAGATAAAAAACACCGTGAGGCCACTAAGCCACAAGCTGGAGTGGATTATCTAAGTGGATTAGGGATTCCTGACCAAGGACTGGTGTAGAGCAGATGGGGTTTTGCCTGCCGCTGCTGTGGGGTTATGGTGGCCAATGGTAGGTTGAATCCTCCATCTCTGATATCTGCAACCCCTCTTCCCCTCGCTGCCCAGCCTCCACTCCCCCACATAGCTTCTGTGGGTGCTGTGCAGCCCATTCCTTCTCTTGGGTGTGGGTAGCTGCCTGCACTCATTCACCCTCAGCTGGCCTTGAAGGGAAGCTGAGGTATGGTCCCCTGTGGCCCCTTTCTGAAGCCATTGTGTCCCCAAGGAATATGGGCACAGGGTGGGGGCAGCAGACTCCCTGTTGCTTTGCATCAGAAGCACTGTGCTTATCTCTGAGGGTCTCCCAACCCGCCGTTTAGGTGGGAAGAAAACTCAGGCCTGTCTCTCTCCACATGTAACATGCCTGCACTTTTTTCCCCTTTTTCTCTCGCTCTCCTGTTTTTTCGCTTCCTCAAAAAAAAAAAAAAAAAAAAACCAACAAAAAAACTAAACCCCCAGCAGAAAGCAAGCTGTGATACTGTCGGGCCTGGCGTTGATGTTATTTATTTTCCTCAGTTGCTGCTCTGGAAGCCTGGAGTTGACAGAGCGGTTTTGTAGAATAGAAACATTATAGACTGTTACTGTCAGAGTGTTAAATGTGATGGATAGAGAAATACAGGGGAGGGAGGGGACTTTACACTAGCCATGTCTGCCAGCGAGGGTGCTCATGGGAGAATAAACCATCCGCATATAAGAAATGAATGAGGTAATGTGGCGGGAGGTAATGGACTCTTGCAACAGAGATGCGCCTTGCCGGCTGGACTTAACCCTCGCCATGCCACTGGTGGCATGGCTTGGCATGGGGGAGGTGCCTGCCCTGCTCACCTGTGGCTCTGAGATCCAGCCAGTTTGGGGCCATCTTGCTGAGGTGTGATGGAAAGAGCTAGGTTGTCCCTGTGGAGCAAGGGGAGCACTGCCTAAATCCACGCAGACCCTGCTCCCACGCAGCAGCACTTGCTGGGCTTGTCACAAGCCTGGGATGGAGCATATTCAGGTGAGCACCAAGAGGTGTATTTATCAGCTGTTAGCGAAGGAACTTGTGCTGCTCAGGAGATGCAGGCGATGCAGCCATCGGTCAGCAGCAGCCCGGTGGCTCACCTGGGGTGTGTCTGGGCTTGGGGGTCCTCCTGAGGGTGGATTTGGAGGTCTTGGAGTTCGTTCAGCAAGGTGAAGAGCACAGGGTGGCAGAACACGTAGCCCTCGACTCTTTTGTCAGTGGAGAGGTGCTGGGAAGCTGAGGGGCTTCACCTGTGTTCGTGGCTGGTTGTGCAGAGTGATAAGTGGGGATCCAGAACTGAAACCCCATGGTCATGGGGCTTGTTTATGTTTCAAATGTCATTTCTTGTGTTTGGAGGGATGGGTTGGGTGGGGAGAAGCTGTGGTGGGTGATTGGTGTCCCTCCAGCTCTGTGGTTACATCCTGGGAGGGTAGGCTGTGTGCATCTCTGGCCTCTTCTTGTGGTTCACACTGGTGGCCTTTCCAGTCATCCAGCTACCTATCAGATTGTGTTTTGAAGGCTAGTAAGTGCTTGGTGCTTGTTTCCATCCCTCCTTCTCACTGAGTCTTTCTGTAGTTCTCCCCATGAGGAGCTCCCATAGATGCCATTACCTCCTGCCTCAGGACCACAGACAGAGTGATTTGGGTTGGAGAAAGGACCTTGAAGATCATCTTGTTCTAAGCCCCCTGCCGTGGGCAGGGACACCTTTCAGGAGACCAGTCTGCTCAAAGCACCATCTAACCTGGCCTTGAACATTCCCAGGAATGGAACATCCACAGCTTCTCCGGGCAACCTGTGTCAGGGCCTCATCACCCTCACAGGGAAAAATTTCTTCCCAGTACTTAATCTAAACCTACCCTCTGTCAGTTTGAAGCCGTTCCCTCTTGTCCTAGCACTACAGGCCCTAGAATAGTCTCTGTCTTTCTTGTGAGGCTGATGGGCTGGCAGGGGGTGAGGAGCCTCAGGACGGGGGGCAGCCCTGGCAGCTCTCACTGCCCCTTCCCTTCACGCTTCGCTGGACGTCCGGCCTGACTGTGCAAACTTTGTCGTAGTCAGTGTGAGTAATTGAATTACTTCCTTGTGCATTTTACCCTTGCTGACACCATCTTATCTCCAGCTCGTGGAGCTTCATTCATGTCCTTGGAGGAGTCCCTCAGCCTTCACGAGTCCTTGCTAACCCCGTTGCTCATGTTCTCATCAAACCCAATGCTGCTCATGCTCTGCTCTTGGAAATAAACTTATTAAGCAGCAGCAGGCAAACCTTCTGCATCCCTGGTCTTATTGAAAAAGCCATTTATTTCTACTTTCTGCCACCTCTTAACCAACCTGTAGTCCTTGCTTTTTCTGGGAGGAGAGTTAAATTTGTTAAGTGATGAAACTTCGGGGGACTCCAAACTATGCCGGTGATGCTTTGTGCATCCTGTTGCTGGGTGCACAGCACCTGTAATAGATTAGCCAGGTATGTTTCTTCTTCCTTACAGGCACTGCTAGTTAATCTCGGTGGTATCATGTCCATCTCAAGGCTTTATCCTATCTATTTATCATCTTAGCCTGTTCTGAAGTGAGACTCACAAGTCAGTGAATCTGTGGCTCATCTCACTCCATTTTTTAAAAATAGGGTATGACACTTTGTGTCCTCTAGTGTAATGAGAGATTGAGCTGCTAATGAAAATATGCAATCATTTTATTTCTGAGTCCCTGCAGAACTCTAAGGCAGGTATTATGTGGTCCTGGTGACTCCTCATTTTTCATTTTCCAAACGTGCTTTAACATCGCTTCTTCTGACATCTCAATCTCTGATTGAGCCTCATCTTGCCACCTGAAAGATGGCCCATGGTTGGTGAATTGCATGGTCTTGGGTTGCTGAAGGCTGATGACTGGGTTCTCCTGCATCCTTGCGCCCAGTGGCCACTGCCACCACCACTCCTGCAGCAATAGGCCCTACGTGGATGATGCCAAGGTCCAGTCTTGCTGTTGATTTTATGGCAAAATTTATCCTCATCTTCATTTCTGAGCTCCGAGCTAAGGAGTACAACTGATTAGAGCATCATCTGTTTGTGAAATGGGTGAGTTTGAGGAATTCACTTGTATTTACCTGCTACTTCTTTGGGGTCTGGATCAGATTTCTTGGGGAATCCCCAAAACGTTTCTGTCTGGGAGGTGTCTGTATACTCTGCCTCCAACCGTTTGAACCTGGGGATGCTGGACCTGTGCTTGCCTTGAGATGGTGGCAGAGAGGCAGGAGGAGTTGATCTCAAACCAAAATCTCTTTCTTGTAAAAGAGCACTGGGGGCTGCTTGCCCTGGGGGTGCAGCCACAGTGTCCTGGGGAGCCGTGGGGACATCACCATCCTTATTGGATAGCAGCTGCTCTTACCCCCCAGTGTCTTGACACCTGGTCCACAAATCCCTTCTCTTTTTTTTTGAGTTTTACTCTCCAAATCAGCTTGATTTGGCAAAAGGCTTCCATTGCAGCACGTCACAGGTAATTTATTCCCGGGTGCTGTAATCTGAAGGAAAGCAGAGCGAGGGACCTCCAGCCACAGCTGCGCGCGCACGCAAAAAGTTAAGTATTCTTGCTTTCGCTGACAGTACAAAGGTGTCATATACGAGAAGGATTGACACAGACCAAAGGGTCTTGTGGGAAATATGATAATAACTATAAAGAAGACAGATTATTCCCCAGTTGCCAACATTCAAACCTTTTTACAGTCAGTTCAAACATATAAAACTTTATTGCTGTAGCAGAAAGGGGAACAATTTCTGGTTGCACAGCTTTCCCAGGGCTGGGTTTATACTGTCTGTGTTATTGCTCTATAGTGGCATTTTAAAGTTTATTGAACAAGACTTTTACAATTGAAGGAAGTATATAAAACTGTAAATTTATTAGATTTTTCAGGATAAGTGCCCTTTCTAGTTGTGCTCAAGAATTCGGAGCTACAAGAAACTGCTAGTTACAAGACTTATTAATATTAAAGACTGAGAGAGCGCACATTTTATACCTTAACTGATCTAAAAAATAATATTATGATATTACTGAAAATCTGAGCTGTCACTGAGCAGGGTGCGTGGAGCATTTGTATGGTTTGTGTATGTATAAATAGTTGCTACATGCAGATAGAGGTGTGTGTGTGTGTGTCTGGATACGCCTCCGGAGGTGTTCGTGCTCCACGAGGGTGTGTGCACACACCATGTGGAAGCACATAAGTGCCTGTGTGTGTTTGAGTATATATGTATATATAAATCTGCGTATTTCTTTGCAATATTTTATTTTTATATGGGTTTATTTCCCGTATCGTGCAGTGCTTTCCAGTAGGGAGTCTTGGTGTGCATGTAAGGCTTTAGGTGATGCATAAATACAATTAATGAGGTGCCTGGGTGGGTTTGATGGTTTTATCATGCTTGGTTGATGTGGTGTTCACAGGCATCTCTGTGTAACTCAGGAATGAAGACCTCTACTATGTAAAACTCCACAATTTACAGCATGTTCAACCATTCACCTGTTCTTTTGTGCCTAAAATCAGTGAGTACACGACTGACGGTGGGATAGTGTTTTCCTAAAGGAATGCCTGCCCCCATCCCTTCTCATTTGGGCTGTGGCTGAGTAACACTGATAATAAATTCACAGGGACTGGATTCTCTGGTCGGCACATTTGCTCAGGGCTGCTTATGCAGCAAATCTGGGCTGCAGTGCTGCCAGAGACAGCCCTTGGAGAGCTCACCCATGTGCAGTCTGAGGGGAAGCCTGCTCTTGAGGGGTTCCTGCTGTAAGCTTGCTTTTTTCGGCTTGGAGATTATTTCACCTAAATGTGGGACTCAAAATAAGTCATAAATCTGCTCTTCTGTCTGTGGAGCATCACCTGCCCACTGTGGTGGTCAGTGCTGCCAGAGGGACCATGAGAACATCTAGGAAGAGTTTGTCGTGCGCTGGGGATGCCCTCTGGGGCAAAGACTCTCTTTAGGTGCCTCTCTCTAGGGCTTGGGGCTGGGAATACATCCCCCAGCTCAGGAGGAGAGCTTTCCTCCACCACTCTGCTCTGCCAGTCCAGCACAGCCACAGAAGTAGATGTCTTCAACTTTGGCATCTGCAATGGCAACTTGCAAGGAGTGGGGGGTGCTCTGGAGGCTGAGCAGGAGAGGGAGCACCATGAACTGGCAGCAAAGGCAAGGAAGTCAATAAGCCCTGAATCTTTTATGAGACCTTGGGTATTCTGATCACAGCTCCGCTGGCACTGAGATAGGAATACAGATTATCTGAGAAAGCATCCGTGACTTGAAGCTCAGTCCTGGGTCTTCCTAAGGTTTTTAGCTTGTCTCCACATACTAACATTTTGCCGTCAAGTTTTTTTGGAGGGTTTTCCCCTTTTCTCCTGCTTTTTCCTGCAGGAGGAGTGGAGCTCAGGTGTGATTTCTGGAAGCTAGGTCTGGCTGGAGAAGAAAGTGGGAAGAAGGTTAGTGTGGTTAATGGGGCTAAGAGTGTTATCTCTGTGTATTGTTAATAACAAAACTGTGCAGCAGCACCGCACGCCGGGAATTGGAAGAAAAGGAAAGCCCTCGGATCCCTTGTAATCCCGTGTTGCACAGCGCGACGGTGCTGGAATTGCAAGGGTTCTCACTGAATTCATTTCAGGTTTGGAGAGAAAAGAAGGGAGGAAAAGAAGGAGGATGGGGAGGGGAAAAAAAAAGACCCCTGCACTGAGATGAATTTATGCCTAAGCTTGTCTTGGGAATGCAAATGTGTTTAAGACTCTCTGAGCTAAACCACCCCTTTTGGGAAGAGGGAGGGGGGAAAGGGGGGAAAAAAAGAAGTATGACACAGAAGGGACACTGGGAGAATGTGAAATGAGGGTATGCTGCCCCTCCTCCCGCGCCCTGCCTGCTGCCGAGCTGGCACACGGGCAGGCAGCGGGAAATGCCGGCATGTGGCACCCAGCGGGGATCCAGGCCTGTGGGTGCTGTGCTCTGACCTCCATCCCTGCAGAGAAGTGGGCAGAGAGGTGTCACCCCACCATCACAGTGGCCTCATGCCCCCAGCCTCTTGCCCCCTGCTCCCATCAGCCTGGCTGTGAGGTGTGACATGGCCACGCTGGTGCCACCAGCACCGCATGCCCGTGTTCCACCTGCAGAGCTGAGGGTGCTGCCCACTCGCTGTCCCGTGGGAACTGGGCAGGGCTCTGCCATGCTTGCAGGGCTGCTCACCCAGGCTCTGCACAGGCCAGGGAAGGAAGAGGGCAGCAGGGAGAGGAGCAAACTGGCAGTGAGCAGGAGGGAGGAGGGCTGCAGGAGGAGATGGAACCCACTGCCAACTGGGCAGTTGTGTGTGTTGTCTGGAGGCTGCTGCTAACCACTCGTTACAATTAAAATGAAGTGTCCGTCAGCGGCTATCTTCGCTGTGTGGCCCATATGTTTCTGAGCTGATACTGTCCGGATTATTCTGTTTGGGAGAACGATAACGGCTGTTTATAACCTTGGCAAAGACTGAGCCCTAATCAGGCTGGAGCACATTTTCACTGACTGGCTGATAACGGGCTGTTAGCTGCCTTATCGCTGGGGAGAGATAGGCCAAAATAAGCAGATCTGTGAGCACAGGAGCCCAACCAAGAGGCACATACCCTGGCCTGGCCTTTATTTTTAGATGCTCTTTTCTTTTCTCTCTCTCTTTTTTTTTCTCCTTCTTTTCCTGGCTGATTTCAGAGAGAAGAGGAGATTATTTCAGCAGAAGGGGCGGGAGGTGATGGGTTTTGTTCACTTCAGTAAATGAGGTGGCAAGAAAGGCATGCAAAAATAACACTGGGGTGTTGTATGGCTTTCCATGCGCCCCTCAATTACCCTGTGGTGCCCCCAAGCCCCTGAGGGAATCTCTTTCTTTGGGAATAATAGTGGAGTACATCCTTCCTCGCAGTATCCCTCCTTCCCTTGCTTTCTGATTGTTTCGTCCTCTTTTCTCTGGGGCTGCCTCTCCCAAACAAAGCAGTGGGCTGGTTTTGGGGTGGAATTGGTTTTGTGTGGAGGAGGGCAGTTCTGCTGATCTTTTTCCCCAGAACAGGCTTATGCATAAAAGATGATTTATTGCAGCAAGACCTGGGCATTCCTGCCACAGACACCATGTGTTGGGCTAGAGCATCTTGAAATCATGGGTGGTTGGATACCTTAAGAGCCCAATTTCCCTGAAGGAAGCCTCATGTTGAGGCTGGCTTGGAGCATCTTCCCAGTCTGCACTGGCTGTTCCCAGCAGCTGGATTAACACAGTGCTGTTTGTGGGGCAGGTGCTTTATCCTGGCTGTGCCATCCTCTTCCTTGGCATAGTCTGAATCTTACTCCATCGCACCTGTGTCACTGCTCTCGAATCTTCCAGGGAAAATGGTCCGGATCTCCCAGTCCCACTCCTCCCTCCCTCCCTCCACTGCTTAGGCTCCGTTCTCTGCCTTGAAGTCTCAGGCAGGTGTTCAAATAAATAATGCAGCTAAAAATACCTTTTGGCAGCAGCTGGGAGTTGTTGCGAGTGGCACTGCCGGAGTGGTGGGAATACAGCATCCTGGCTCCACAGGCCGGTGTGTCTGTGTGCTCTGGAAAAATGAGAGCAGGCGCTGCAGAGATGAGGGTCCGCCTGCCTCCTGGGCCTGCCGTGGCCCCACTGACAAGGAAGTGGCATCACCTTCACCAGGGTTGGTTTCCAGTGGAAGGAGGGGACTCACCAGCTCCATCCCAGCTCCTGGAGGGATGTCACACTGGCCCCATGCTATGGCTATGTCAGGAAAGGATAATTTGCACTGTAGTAGCATCTCAAACCATTTCCCCTTTGGGGAGCACTTAGCAGGCTGGACCATGCAGTTGCTTCCAGGGGAGGGTGCTGAGCACTTCCCAGTCACCTGCAGGTGCTGAGAGAGAACCCAGCACCTCGGCCTTTCAGTCTGGTTTGCTGAAATTGGCTGTTTAAAAACCTCCCCCAAAACCCCTTTGCTGGCTGCATTTTGCTAGGGAGTCATCCCAGCTGAATGTAGCTCCTGGTGGCTTTTCCCCTTTGCCTGCCTGGACCTTGATCTGGCGGCTCAGGGGGTGCTGAGGACTCCATGTCCACTAGTGTTCATCTCCCATCTCCTGCCACTGCTTGGAGACCTTTTGAGAACTGCCCTGGCAGCAAATTGTTGGACGACAGATTTCATTATTGCAACAGAAATGTTGCTGGGGGCAGTTGGCCACAAACAAAACTGACCTTGGTTTTTCCTCTTGCCCAACTGATAACAAGCCCTTCGCTACTCCCGAAGGTCAGAGCTCCTCCTGCTCTGATGCGCAGAGGAGGAGGGATGCTAGGCTGTGATGTTCCTGTGTCCGTGCATTTTTGGGGAGGGCTGGCCATTTTCTGCACCAGTTGTGGGCCTTTTGGTGGGTTGTCCTTGTGCTTCTCATTTTGTAAAGCAAAGTGATGTGTTAATGAATCCCAGAACAATCGTGTAGGAGATGCAAGGACAGGGACTGGGGAAGCTGGAGTGCTCCTGACTTTCATGCTGCTCAGTGAGGGCTGAGACCTGGTCCTCATCACCCTTCAGAACTTGTAAGTGCCCTTGCTTTTCTAGAAGCAGGGGAGCTGCTGGTGGGGCTGACGTTGGTAGCTGAAGGTCACTGGTGGTCTGGGCAATGCTGAAGTGATGCTTGAGTCCCGCAGTGCTGCCGCCTCATTGCGGCTTTGGCCACAGGTCCTTTTGAGATCTGAGAAGGTGAAGCCAAATGGCATGTTGGAAGACCTTCCCAGCTGTGAGGGAGATGCTGTCTTGGAATTGCTGGCTGCTTTTCCCTGCCTCTCCATGCTTTTTGGGTGTATTTGCCCTGTTTTGACAGCAGAAACTCAATCCCAGTTCAAAATCAGATCAGGGTTGGACAACTTTTGGAGGGAAAACATGGTCCAGCTGTGTCCTGGTGACCCAACCGTGGTGTGGTGGTCCAGTGCATGCCCCCCAAACCTGTCTGCTGTGACTTATCTCAGTCCCCAGGGCTGGGGGTTTTGCTGTGGCTCTCCAGCCCGCTGCTGGCCCATGAAATGCAGTCAGAGCTACGCAGATGCCATGAGCCAGGGCAAGCTGACTCTTCCCATCTCATCCTGCAGAGAACAAACAGAGCTCAAGGTAAAGCGCTGAAATTTCACCGTGACCTTTTCTTAAAGCATTATAATCAAGTTGAACGTTTCCAGTTGTCCCACTAATGTTTGCCCCATGGGAGAAGGCGTCCTGCTTTGAGGGAGGATGTTTGTGGCGATGAGCGTGCCGGCCCCGGGAGCTCATGGCGCTCGATGCCAAGTGCCTGCTGGGGCTGGGGAGGCGGGGGGCAGAGGCCGGGGCTGCTCCCTGCCTCCCGCTGTAATGCAGCCAGGGGAGGGAATCTGCTGAACGCTCTGCATCTGCTACAGCCTTTGCTCAGGGCTCTCCAACACATGGATTGTAAAACACACAGCGCCTGGCGTGTCGCCGGGCACCCGCCAGGCCCCCCGCGTGTGATTCCTGGGCATCGCACTTGGCTCGGGCTGGGGCTTGGCAGCTCCTGCCTGGGGGGTGAGTTGGGATTGGCTTGAGGGAACCTGGGGCTGGACCTGATCTATCTTGGTCCGAGGATGTGGGGGCAGAGAGAGCCTTCAAAGTCCAGTGTGGACAACAGAGGAAGTGTTTCTGGGGAGAAAGGATGAGCTGTGTTTATGCAGCAGTGTCTGCTAGACCTGTCTTTCTCATGCAGTCATGGGCTCTTTCTGGTGTCTTGTAGTGCTGGGTCTGGGGACACAGTGTTCAACCTTCAACTTGAGCAGGCAGCTGCCCCTCCTGTGTCCCCTGGTCCCTGTGGCTTCTATGGCACAGACACTGGGGTTTCCATGTCCCTTAACCAGAAATGGAGAAGGTGATACTGTTTTTCTCAATGATAAAGTCTCCCAGAGTGACATGAGAGGTGACATGAGGGATGACCCAAGTGCTCCATGAAGGTTGCCCTCCCAAACACAGCAGTATGTTTCTTGTAGGATTGGGAAGGGAATCCAGCTCATGCTGTGGAGAGAAGATGTTTCTGCAGACCCTTCCCCATCCAGGATTCTCTCAATGAGTTTGGCTCAAAATGACCCATGACCACCTGGAATGTTTTCCAGGTCCCCACCTAATTTTTGAAAGATATTTGAGGGATGAAGGATGCAGGCAGGCATCCCAAGTGTGTGGGAGTGCTGGTGGTTGGAGCAGCAGCACCAGGGGAGCGGCACAGGGGCTTCCAGACCCATCCAGGCACCCATGCGGCTGCAGACTGCCCTTCACTGTGCTTCGGCCTCACCAACCTCTCCAGCTTACAGCTGCCTCCTGAAGCAGCTGGGTGCCCACAGCCACATCCCTGTGCGGGATGAGCCCTTCCCTCCTCTGCGCCCGGCCGGTCTGTGCCTGCTGCATCCCAAAGCGCCTGCCTTTGTCCTGGGAAGCGAGGGTCCCCTCCGGCTGCATGCTCGCTCCGCTGACATTTAGCTTGCAACCATGCATATGGATGAGGAGCAGGCGGGAGGGTGATGGGGAGTTGGCCCCGTGACCCCGCAGACACCAAGCTGCTGCTGCTGCTGCTGCATGTGGCTCTGGGGCCTTTGGTTTTATTTCTGAATTTTCTCTTTGAAATGTTCCAACAATCCTGGTTCAGATTTGGCCGGGAAGGCAGGCTGGCTGGGTGGGGTGCTGCTGCTTCCCAAGGGCTTCCTCCAGGCAGCAGCTCTGTTCACACAAGGCATTGGATGCAGCTGTAGTGTTCCCAGCAAAGCTCTGTTTTAAGCATGGAAAATCGAGTTCACCACACTGTTGAAGTCTTGTCTGAACCAGCTGCCATGCAGTGTTGTGGGGTTTTGTGGTCTGGGCAATGCTTGGGACCTCTGGAGCAGCATTGTCCTGTCTGGTCCCAAATGGTGTCTCATGAAGTGCTAGTGTTGGGGACTGTGTGCTGGGGGGTTTCAGGGTGGCACCTCCTGGGTGATCTTGCTTTATTCCCCTCCTGTGCGTATGCAGAATGTCTGAAGACATGATCATGCCCTACTTGTTTCCTTCCTGAGGGTGGATGGTGCTCCTGAACACAGCATTCCCTGCTGCTGCTCACAGCTGCCCTTGGAGGAGAGTCCAGCCTGGCTTTTGGGGGCAGGTAGCTTCGCGTCCTGGAGCTGGGCTGTGGGCACAGCAACTTAGGAAGCTGCTGTCATGGCTCAGATGCAGTCATCCATGGGAGGTGGAATGGTTGGGAAACCAAAGCATGGGACTGCTAAGCGGGGTAGAGTTGAAGGCAGTGGTCTCTGTGAGAACCAACGGTAGGGCAGGGAGGTGAAGCGTGCCCTGCAGTGCCCTGTGACAGGCAGGCAGGTCTGCTCTGTGTGTGTGTGCCTGCTTGGGTTGTTCCTTGCTCCCAGACATGAATTGCTGATGGAGTGGCCTCTCAGGCCAGCGCACCACTGCTCCCTCCCCACATCCCTGCCCACTCCCCTGTCCCCCATCTGGCCCTGGCTCTCAGTGCCTTCCTCCCTCAGGTGACACCGCTTCCTCCTCCTGGGCAGGTCTCCCTTGCACAAAATGGCTCCCTCCGAGCTCTCCCCACTTCCCCTTCCTCCCCTTCCCCAAAACTTTCTTGCTCTGGGGTTCGCCACAGAGCTGTCCTCTGTCTCAGTTGTTCCCGGCTGTCAGAGGTTATATATATCTGCTCTGCTCATGCTCATCCTCTGTAACCATTTTCTGCTACAGAATCTTCTGGCTGCTCGTTGAAGCCTTAATCCGTAATGCAGCGATCAATGGGTGTGCGCCTTTACCACTCGGATGCTCATTTTTTAATCCCCACTGCCTCCTTCAATGTCATCCCTTCCCATTTTTCTTTATAGAATTTCAGGTCTACTGTACCTGCTGATTACTTAGCAGAGACCGCTGGACATCTCCCTTAATTAATTCCATCGATTTCTCAAATCCCACAAGGTTTGGGGTCCTTAGATTTCTGAAGCAGCTAAATGGAATGTCTAAATTCCGACATTTTCCCTCTATAAATTGTTTTGCCAGGGAGACGCTGGGAGGCAGCGCTCCGGCTTTATTTATTTGGAGGCGATGTTAGCCCCGGAGCCCTCCCTGTCCTTGCTGTGGGCGCCAAGGAGGGCATTGGGAGGGGGATACTGCTTACCCTCATCACTGGCTGTGCCCCCCATCCCTGGGGTGCTCTTGCAGAACCCCAGTCCTCTGCTGCCATGCATCCCAGCAGTAGCATCCTTCCGGCAAAGGAGCAGGGTGGGACCAGCCTCGGGAAGGGAATAAAGCTCCTGGAAAGGGCCTATTAACCAGTTGGGCCCTCACCGCGTGCGGCTAGGGAAGACTGTTGCTATGCACAGGGAGCTTAATTTTATTATTACTCTCTGCTATTTAATGTCTGTCTCTCAGGCAGCTGGTGATGTTTTAATGAAGCTGGAATTGCGTAGTCTGTAGTGCTGGATAATCGTAAGCTGCCGAGTCAGAATCAAATTAATAATTCATGAAATTAAAGTGTATAATTAATTCGAACCGTGCAGATGAGGAGGGACCCAAGTCTTCGGCCTGAAAGGAGCACACACATGTCCGTGAAACATGCATGTGTTGGTCTGCAATGAGGGGCAGATCTGCTACCTCTCACCTCCCCAGCTCAGGTCCTTGGGCCATGCTGCCCTCCTGGCCTATATGGCATTGGAGGCTCAGTTTTAGTTGAGAGCTTCCACACACATGCATTTTGTTTTCAGGCTAAAGTTTCTACACTAGCATTTGGTCCAAAAAGGGTGGTTGTTGATGGCTGGGGAATGTCACTGGGTATGGCAACATCTCCTGTCCCTTGGAGAGGAGGAGCAAGATGTGCCTCTCCCCTTCATTAGTGTGTCTGTAGTTGTATTTGTTTTCTCATCCGAACTGGGGTGAAACTACTGGAAATGGAGCAACCGCTGGGTTGCTTTTTGAAGGGCTCCTGCAGCAAAAAGTCCTGGGGGACTATTTGGGCTTGAAAAGGTGGAGAGGGTCAACTTGGTGGAGTTCAGTTACCCCGCCAACACAGCAGGGATATCTCCCTTCGTGGTTTCCCAGTAATTTGTAGTGTAAGGAGCAGCAATGTGTGTTCCCAACACCTTAAGTAAAAGCCAGAGGGACTCACAGGGCCACCATGAAGGATGTAGGCTTGGAATTTTGGAATGTACCAGTTGCAAGCAGGCGGGGCAACTGGGCTGAGCAGCACTGGAGGCTTTGGGAGCTTTTGGCTGTGTGTCTGGTTGGATCCAATGGCAACACTGTTGATCCATCTTGCAGGAGGTACTGACCCAGTCTTCACATTCCTGCAAGTCTTTGCTGGCTCCGAGAAGAGGTTTCACAGCTTCACCCATGCTGTCTGCTGGGGAGAGGGGTCTCGTTGCATCCTGATCCAAGATGGGACAGTTTGTCTCGGGAGCCGTTTCTCTTGAGCCTCTCAGTGCACAGGGAAGGGGTTTTCTTGTGTGTGCAGGGCACCGAGTGAGGTTGGAGGAAATTTGGATGTAAGTCATGCACAAGCTGAAGTGGAACATCCGCTTGCGTCTGAAGTGCCAGTCTTCCCACGAGTGTTGAGTTGTCCATGCACTGAAAACTTGATTATTCACCCAAGCTGAGATGTTAAATATTTTGCAGCTTTGAAGGCTGCACCTTTAGCATCCATGGTCTGAGGAGAAACAGGGCAACAAAGCCAGGCTCTCCTGCCTCTACCATTAGATAATACAAGGTCATTATTGCTTCTGTAGCAGAGCGATGTACTGCTCTCTTTCTGCCTGTCCAGAGCAGGCTTTGCCCATTCAGTTACAGCTTCCCAATTTATGTTATTTTTGTGCAAGGCAAAATGTTGGCATTGTGGATTTGGGGCATGAATTTCTTGAAGACATTTGTGAGGCAATCTTTTATTCATACAAATTTAAATTTTTTTTTAAGCCAAAAATCTGGCTGCAGCAAGATAATGTGATTTGCTGTAAATGCCATGGCTGTGAAGGATCTCAAGCACAAAGCTGATAGAATATCTTCTTAGAAAACTATTGAACGAAAGCAAAATTGCGCTGAGAGGACAGTGTGAGTTCATTTTAGAGGTGTGAATCAGGAACCCTCCCCACTTTTTTAAGTTGGCTGCAAAATCCTTTTCCCCCTGGTAGGCACCCATTGTTCTTGCTCCAGGCACAGCCATCTTGAGCAGCATCCCTGTCTAGGGACCTGCCTGGGTTGGGTAGGGGAGATTTGGTGCTGCATCGCTTTGGTTTGCTTCATCTTTCCTGCTCCATTTGGCAGCTGGTGGCCCTGATGGTTGAGGAGCACCACATTTCTTCTTGAGAGGAGAGGAAAGCTGTGAATTCTGTTTCCTCCAACCCAGACAGGGACAGTAAAGTGTGTTTCTGTCCAGACAGTTGATAGACATTGACTGGTTCCTGGCTGTTCAGCACTCACTGGGTTTCAGTGGTAACACGGCAATCCTGCCCAGTGCAGAGTCAAAGCAGAGGTGGAGAAACCACTTCTTTTTTCTTTCTTCTAGGCTCTTGTGCAGGCAGGAAATCCAAAAGGTTGCTTTTATTTTGCAATCAGAGGCAAATGTAACTCTTTCATGTTTCATTAAATGAGGTTCTTCTGATCATTTCCAGGGCCTGTTGCAGCTGTTGGCTTTGGCAATCCGGAAGGGTTTTAGTTCCAGAGGAGAGACAATATTTCAGTATGGAAGGGTTTTTAACACTCCCTGTCTAGGTTTCAGGAGCCTGGATACACCAGCCATCCACCCTGTACTGTGTAGAGGAAAGGCAAGATGCACAGGACCTTCATGCTCATTAATTGCATGCAATTAAACCCTGAAGCTTTTGCAGTACCTGCTGAAATCAAGCAGTTGCTTTTGGACCATCGTGGTTGGAATTCTGCTTTTGAAATCCCATTGGCATCTCCCTGCTGTAATGGAAATCCCAGGGTTTAGGGTGCTGGTGAGTGGCACAGTTTGAGGACCAGGGAAGTGTAAGATATTTTTATGAATTTTCTCCAGTATTTTTCTAACAGCTCAGAGTCAACCATGTGTCCTGGCCATGTGGGAGGAAGGCATGAAACCAAGTCAGGCCACCACAACTTGCTCCCCGAGCTTTTGTTTCAGTGTTCAAACACAAGCTGTAGCCTGTTTCACCTCTCTGTCTTGTGCTTTCTCCATTGTAGGAAGAAAGGGAAGGGCAGGATTTCCCCCTCCCTGTGAGCGTGGCTAAACATCAGCAAAGGGCTCCAAGGTTGCACAGCACTGGGTAAATGCTGAGTGGTATTAATAATAAGCTGCCCCTTTTTGCTAATGTGCTCCCCTTTGGAGTTCTGGTCTTTTATTATTATTACTATTATTATTATTATTATTACTGTAGCTGTTACAACACAGGATGCAGGGAAGCTGAGGCATGGAGCTGGCTGCCTCCATCTCTCTGCCTCCATCTCTCTGCCTCCATCCTGCTCCATCATCCCCTGCCTGTGGAGTGGGTGGTTTATGTACCAAGCTCTGAGCAGCTCCTGCTCCCTGCAGGGTGTGAGGGAGCCCGGCGGCTCCCTGGCTTCCTGCCGGCTCATCCCCACCAGGTGGGGATGGTGGGAGACCCTCTGCTCTTGGCTTAGAGCTGCTGCCTCCTCCTCTCAGATCTAGGCAGCTCTGCGGGGGCAGGTGGGGAGGTAGAAGGGAGCAGGGGGAGTGGGTGTGGGAGGGGTGCCCGGCAGAAAGGGTTACTGCCAAACACAAACAAAAACACGATGCAAATGAGCTGCTTGCAACAGGTAGCCTTAATCAGATGCTGTCAGATGAATTCAGCATCTCTCCGATTGTCGCCTGCACTAGCCTCCCATTCGGAAGCCCTCATCTGCTCCAGATGTGGTTTAATTTACTGCGACTTGGCTAATTACTGTAATTAAGGATTAATTACTGTTAATTACTTTCACATAAACTCAACGCCAGTCAAAGAGCGGAGCCTTATGAAGCCTGCCACAGCAGCGAACACAGCCACGGCAGCTTGGGTGGGCCCGCTGGGTCCTGGGGTCCATCCCGAGCTGGTGCCCACCACCCGGCCAGCCCCTGGCCCTGGCCCTCGCCCCATGGATCACCCCCTGCCCGGCCCTCCTGAGGCTGGCGGGCAGGCATGGCAGGGCTCCAGATGGCATCCAGCAAGCCAGCCACCATTATTATTGTTAATAATTAGATAGAGCAGGGATTTGCTGTGAAAATCCTGGTTAGGAAGGGGAGGCCAGCAGCGTCTCCGGCAGGCTCTAGAAAGATGCAACAGATTAATACTTTTCCCATCCTCAGCCCTTCCCAGTGCTCCCACCTGCCATGTCCTCCACCACCGTGACTCCAGCCGAGGGCCTTACTGAAGTCCCTTATTATGTGAGAGATGCAAAACTGTTAGGCTTCCCCCAGCGCCATGCAAGCAGAAGGTGCTTTAGCAAACAAGGGAAGAAATCAACCCTGTATCTAAGGGAACAGGAGCCGGGAAAACCTGTGGTGGCTGCAGGAAGGAGCGCCAAAATGATTCATGGACAGTGCAGTGTGTAGCGTTCCCATGGGAAACAAGTGTCTGCTGGTGGTGCCGGGCCTGCCCTGCTTCCCTGGCTCCCTTAGACTTGTTAGGTTCCATATCTATCGGCCTTATTAGTTTTAAAAGTCCTGGGGCTTTTTCCATCAAGCAGAGGGAGGAAAAGTCTTGGAAGGGGGGGACATGAGGTGTGACGGTGGCAGCAAAGCCAGGAGTGAGCTGTGTCCCATCTTCACCCGTTGCCTGCAGCCCCAGCCTGGTCTCATGGCCACGCATGTAATATGAAGGCAGGGAGAGAAAAATCGGCATGATTAGATGGGTATTGTTCTATTAGATCTCTGCCTGCTTGGTCTTGTGTCTCAGCATTTGAAGATGAAACATATTCATTTAGCTCCCAGGATGAATGGTTTTAATAAGGGGAGCAAGATGAGGTGGGGTAGTCCTGATGACTTCAGAGACCCATCAACTCTCCCCCTAAGGCCATTTCAGTGATGACATGGGCCACACGACCATTAACGCCGCAATCAGGACAAGTTTTCCGTGTCCACGCGAATCCTTCAGCTGGGAAGAGCGTGTTTTGGAGCCCTGGAGGAGATGTGTATCAGCAGTAATCAGATTGAGCCTGCAGGGAGGGCAGGCAGGGGATGAAGCAGGGGCTCCCTGGATGCAATTCCTGGGGGCAGGCAAGGGGAAGCAGAGATGCAGGCGGACCATCCAGGGATTGCATTGCCAGCTAGTGTCTGCTGGATTTCCACCTTCCCAGCATCCCAGCACTCTACTGATGTCATCCTGATTAGGGGCTGAGACCTTGCAGTGCTCATTAGTTATTTCAACAGGACCCAGCGCCTCCCTGTGCCATCACACCCGGCCCCAACCGCTCCGCTGCCATCCGCCTCCAGGCTGGCTGTGGCCTGCTTAAGCCCCAAATCAAGATAATTCCCATTATCGGGAGCATCTCTGGGGGCAGGGCAAGGGACACCACGCCGCTGCCGGTGTCCGCATGGCCCGGCCTCGCCGGTTGGGAGCCAGGGGTGCGCGGGGGAAGCACGCTCCGGTGAGCGAGACGGGGAAGCCAGCCGGCGCTCCGGCTGTCAGCTCTGCTCAGCCCGGCTGTCAGGCACAGGGATGCGGAGGCCCTCATTGCTTTAATTGACGCTTTCCTCTGGCATCCCACTCTCGGCCGTCCCAGCCCCATCCTTGCTTTCATCTTCTTTCTCCTCTCCAGGAGGAAGCTGGGGTGTGGTCCAGCCCTCTTCCTTGCCCCCGTTCCCCTGGAGCCAAGGCTGCGGGAGAAGTGAAGAGACCAAGGAGTGGACCAAGATGGGTCCAGACCAAGGAGCATGGCCAGCATCCCTCACGTGACAGTTTTGTGCGTGCTGATCTTCCCAAACACTGGAACATCCCCTGAGGATTTCCTTGCCCCTTTCCTTTACCAAGGCACTGCAGAAATGCCTTGTGGAAGCACTCTTGGGTAATTGCTGCTCATGGAAGGACCAGAGCCTGACGAAGACCCATAGGGTTTCTGGTCATGCTGGGCTGTTTTGGAGATATCTCTATGCACTCATCAGTAAGGAGGAACAAGGGCTGGTTGCTCTGTGGAGCATATTCTGGCTGTGCTGCAAGGCCCCGAGAAGCCCGAAGGAGGGGAGGAAAGATGGGGATGGAGGAACTGGTAGGATGGCTTCATCTTCCCCAGTCATCTTGGATGCAGATCGTGCCCGACAGATCAGGGTGTCCTGCTGAAGGCCAGGAGAGTTGGCCGCTGTCTAGGCCAGGAGCAGGGCAGATGGCCATGAGGTGCTGGTGCTTTGGGCCTGGTGTCCCTTTTTTGGAGGGTTCAGCAAAGGTGTCTTGTCGTTCCCCAATGAACAGGAAGCAGCAGAGCTTACGTTTCTTGTCCATCAGGAGCTGCAGGCACAGCCTGTGACTCTGCTTGAATAGGACAAAGGCTTCCTCTAGAAACCTGCTCTTTAGAGGGAAGTACCTGTTTGGAAAATGCCATCTCAGAAGCTCCAGATGCAATGGGTGCATTGGTTCTGGGAAAAATGAGGTGTGCAGTGCCTGAAACTGGTGCTTGGACCAACTGTGATGGCAGCCGCTACTGTCAGGTGTGTGGCAATGAATCTTGTCCCATCCTTTTCCACGACTTGACCTTAGTCTCTTCATCCAGTGCCCCACAACTTGCCTACCCCAGGCAGCAGGCAGACTCCACAGGTGGTCCTTCTGTCATATAGAGGCTTCAGAAAGCTTTCCTGGGACCATGGTTGGTCCTGCAAGGACCAGCCCCAGCTCTTTGCCTGAGTCTGCTGGGAGCCTGCCATGCAAATAAAAGATGTGCCCCTCTTCCCCATTTGTCCTCGCTGGGGGGTCTTGTGAACTGAGGTACCTCCAATGTTCCTCCCAGGCAGCCAGTGCAGGCAGCAGGGAGAGATCTCCCGTGGACTGCTCTGTCTTTGCTCTCTATATTAGTTGGGAGCCCTTTGATGTCTGCCTTTGCAGCTTGGATTCTGCCAGGAGGCTCAGAGCAGCCTGTGTAATTAGCCCAGAAAAATGCTGCTTTCATGTGGGTCGGGGGACCCAAGCGGAGAAGAGGTTTCCAAGGGCTTTGTTCTGCTGCAGGGAAATGTTCAGGCTTTGGTGGGTTTCGACAGAGCTCTTTTCGCCCTTCCCTTTTTCTCCTACTGTGGGGTGGAGCTCGGGGTTTTGGCAGGGAAAGCACATGTGGTAAGCTGCTGCTCCACAGGAGACAGGCCCTTTGGTGCTGGGCTGGGGTTTGGGTACGTGCAGAAGCATCTTGTGCTTCAGCAAGGGATCAGCCAGAGCCATGCTGCAGCTGGCCCAGGGGAGGAGAAAAAACAGCCCAGATATTGCAGGATTGCTTCCCACAGCTTCAGTTTTCTTCGTTATTTGCCCTAAGAAGCATTCGAGGCAGGCGCTGTGCTTCCAAGCCCTGGTGGTCCCTGCCTGCAGGCATTTCTGCTGCACCAGTGCAGGGGTGTAAATCAGAGGGGTGTAAATCAGAGCAAGGTGATCCCTTGCTGGCAGTGGGTTCGTGCTCTCAGTCAGCTCTTGAGCCAGTTTTTCCCAGGGCTGGGTGGTGGTGGAGGATGGCAGCTCCATGTTGGCTGTCCTTCTGGGGTGGGGAGAGCCACCGCAACTGTGCTGTGACTCCCGAGATCCTTTCTTGCACGAGGAGTTTGCTAAAACACAGGAGATCCTTTATGGTTGCCTTGGCACAACAGGTTGCAATTTTCAGCCTCATCTTATACCTGCCTTTACCTCTGCCGTTCAGTCAGCATCAGCAGATCCATGGCAAACAGGCCATGGGCTTCCCTCTTGCTTTTGATGCAGGTAGGAATCACTGCCTCCACCAAACCTTTTAGCCTCATGCATTGTCCTGCACTGTCCTGGATAAGACTTAAGAAGCACCTTTCTCACCTTCCTGCAGTTGCTGTTGCCCTGGATGTGCCTTTGCCCCTTTCCTACCTTTTTTTTTTTTTTGAGGGAGGCAAATACGTTGCTTTTCACATCATTTGTGGGATCCATCCAGGTTGCGGCAGGACCAGCAAAGAGGGTCCAGACATGCTGGTAGTAAAGGTGATGTCCTCCTGCCCTAGGAAGAGGATGCATCGGCAAAGTGGTTTTCAGGATCCTGAGGACTTGGCTTGGGATCTGTATCAAGGTGATAGTGAGGGTGTGCTCTGATCTTCCCCATGTGACAGGATCTCCCCACTCTTAAAGCAGCAGAAGGCACAGACATACTGAACACTGAGCAGTGAATGGATTTTACTGTCCTGCATTTTCTCCCCTGGACTTAAAGCAGCCCCAACCCACCCCATCCAACAAACCTAACACCAACAGGTAATTGCATTTCTCCTCAAACCAGGACCATGCCATCTGCTGTGGCCATGGGCAGAGGTCTTAACTTCTCCCAGTTATTTCTCACGTGTCTCTTGCTTACCGACCTTGTGCCATGTTCCTGCCTGGAAGGGAGACATGGGGCCTCCCTAGGGATCCCCCTCCTCTTCTTGGGACTGATTTCTTTCAGCTTTTACTTGGGGATGAATGGATGCAATGGAGCCCCCTGCGCATGGAGTCCTAGCACTGTGCAAGTGAACATATAGGGTGTGGGTTATAGATGGGATTATGGTATTTAGATCATGTTAATGAGCATACAGGAGAGCAGGGGAAATGGATCATTTATGGTTACGATCTGGCTACTGTCAAAATGCGGTGTTATTTTGACGGTTGCTTTGTCTTTGCTCTCCGAGCAATATGAAAGTAGTTTCTTAGCAACAAAACTGTGTTCGCAAACAACACCGGTGAAAAACAACCCCCCAGAAAAAAAGGAGGCAGCCTCAAAAGCACTGCTCCTGTGTGTGTCCGCTGGCCACACAGCATCCATTAAGTGCAGGATGTCCTACTGGGCAGCAGTGCTTGTCCATGGTCATGGTGTCGTGCCAGCACTGCCCTGGTCCCTGCTGGCCTGGGTTGCTTGGGGTATGATCACTGTTCCTTTTGCAGAAGGGTAAACTGAGGCAGCTTGGGAAGAGTGTGACGGGGTGGTCTTTAGGTGACATGGGAGGGTTTGAGCTTCTGCTGAGTGCTGCTTGCCATGTGGTAGCTGGCAGGCGCTACCTCGGACCTTTCTTGGTCAAGGTCTTCTGCAGGGTCTTGTCCCTGCATCTCAGATGGATTCCAGAAGGAGGGCAGGAGGGAGCTGCCTGCAAGCCATTTTGGCAGCCGTTTTCCCATGCAATTTGGAGTGTCTCTCCTTTGAAGGAGGCGCTGGGCCTGGTGTCTGTGCTGACATTGGAGTCCATGAGAGCAAGTGGTTCCTCCAGCCAAGTATCTGCCAGGCTGTGTCGGGAGAACTTTTATCATTTCTGTCACAGACATCACAACTTGCTTGTCTTACCATACATCTTCCTAAATGTGACAGAATATTCAGCTGTTATTAATTGAATACTCTCTAATTTAACTGCTTAGCAGGACAGAGAGCGACTGGTTTGTCTCAGCGCTGAGAGCTGCTGTCGGGCACGCAGGAGGTTTTTGGGTGTGGAAAAGTTACTTGGGGAGTGGAATGGGACTTCTTTTAGTATTCCCTCCCCACCCTGCGCCACCTTGTGTGGGACTGATATTCATCTTGCCAGGAAGGGGCTCCAGCTTCCGCTGTGGCTCCTGGTCCTGGGGCACGTGGCCAAGCACAGGATGGAGATGCTGAGGACATTGCTGCTTCTCCATCCCATCCTGGCATTACCATCCGGGGTTAGAGAGGAAGGGACATCCTGGGAGTGTGGTCAGGAGCTGGTGATGCTCCTTGGGTGCTTGGGATAAAAGAGTGATTTGGACTGGCTTGTCCCAATCTCCATTCAGGTGGGTAAATCCTTTCTTTGTGGAGCTACTGGAAGCAAAGCTTGGTCCTTCAGTGTTCTCCTTGCTGGAGTCACATGCCCATCGTGGCCTGGCCATCCCCTCGGTCCCTGGCAGATCCCAGTTACAACTCCTTGTCTTCCTCCTCCTCCTCCTCCTTTACATCCATATCCAGAAGTGCTGGAGATGTCCCATATGCAGACTGGATGTCATGTTAGGGTTGCTGAGAAGCTGGGATCCTTTGAAGGACACAGGAGGCAGCTCTCCTTGCTGTCACCTGAGCAGCAGCCTGGTGGAGGACCGTCACCTCCAGCCTCCCCAGGCCCGTGCCTGCTTGCACACACGTGTTCACATCTCTTTGCTGCTCTCCCAGAAAGTTCAAAGCCAGAGTCAAGTTTATTGTTTCTATCTCGTTTATTTTAAGTATAGTTTTACACTTTATTATATGCTGTGACATCTTAAATGGAGCCTGTCACTCTGTCTTGACTACTGCTAGGGGCTACAGCCACTTACTGTGTCAGGCTTTTCGGCAGCCCTGATTAACGATATCAAAACGAATGGATCCCAGCACAGGCACAAGCACGAAAATCAAGGGGTGATTTGCATACTCAAATTGTGCAACACATCAAAAGGCTGCAGCCCGTGCAGGTATTGCACCGACACAGCCCAGGGATGCACACTCCTGCTGTCCCTCATCCCTGTGTACGGGACCTGTATGTGCTGGTAAGTGTTGTGTGCACCTGTGTCTATTTATTCCGTGTCTTCAGCCAAAAGGAAAAGCCTTGTCCTTTTTTTCCAGGAGTTCTTTCATCTCCCTGGACGATGTGTCAATTAGGATAGCTAAATGGAATAATATTTTTTTTTCTCATTTGCCTGTTGGGATATGTTGCAGAATTACCCATGCAAATGCTTTTTTTTCCTGAAAGTAACATTTTGTTAGGTTAATTCATGCACTGGAGAAACAAACTTTCTGTTCTTCCAGTCCAATCTCCACTTACAAGTCAGGTTTTTGTAACCCTGTCATTGAAATGCGAGGTAGCCTACAGTAATTTGAATATTTCATTCTGCCGGCTGCTAATGCACTCTGCATTACAGATGGTACTTGCTCCATCCTTCTGGACTGGGTTCAATTATAAATGAAAGTAGGGAGCTGAGATTTGTCTTTTTGTCTGTGCTTAGTTGGAATAACACAATAAAGCTTGATGGGTAAGAATTCCTCAAGCTGCCTCTTCTTTGCCTGCGACGTCTCTGGTGTAGCTTTCTTCTCTCGATAGCGGATCCCGCTTGCCTTTCAAGTCGAGCTTGGAGTATTTGGGTTGGCAGTGGTGGGGTTTTTCACAAGGAATTTTTGGCTCAGATGTCCCCTTTTTGGAAGTGCTTAGTTCAGGCCTCTTTCTAGCTGTTTATTTACCAAGCTCTGCGTCCCCCTTTGCATCCCAGGCCAGGAGTGGTGGTAGGAGAAGCCTGTTTAGGCTGGGGAAGAAGGGTTGTGCATGGCTTCTGTGGTGGTGGGGACACTGCTGGGGCGGTGGAGTCACCTTCCCTCCCAGTGTGCCCTGTTGACAGGGCTAGCAACCTGGACTGCAGCCACAGAGAAGCAGTGGGGATGCAGAGCAGCCCTCCTCCATCCCAGGGTTGCTGCCATGGACTGTTCCCAAAGGCCCTAGGAATAAAAGGGCCCCTAGAGATCCAAAGAAAACATTTACCTCTGCTTGGTGATTTACAAAGAGGGGGGTTGAAAGCCTCCAGCCCAGCTGCACGGGGGCTCTCTGTTACACACAGATGCCTTTTGCAAGCTCCTTGGCCATCCCAGCCGGTAAAAGCAATATTGCCGAGGGAGTCGAAGGAGGTGAGGGCAGGGCTTTCAATTTGGTTTTACATTTACAAGGACCAGATGGCCTCGCTGGAGATGATCTTTGATCTGGGACGCAGCCGGAGTTGGGCAAAGATTTTTTTTTTTTTTCTCTCCCTTTTTAATCTCCTCACTGGTTCTGCCGGGGCCTCTCTCGCAGGAGCAGGGGGAGCTGCGTGTCTGTCTGTCTGGCCTGTGGGACTGGGTGTGAGCCCCCTGTGACCGTGGGCATGGGTGAGCTCGCTGGTGAAGCCCTGAGTGGGGTTGTTCGAGGTGGAAGGCAGAGCTGGATCCTGTTACACCAGCGCCCCACAGCACGGAAATCCGCATCAACAGCCTCTTGCGTGGAATATAAATAAACACGCACAGGCGCCTTGAAACAGAAGTGCCACTAATTGATTATTTTTAATTTTTCTTCCCATTTTTTCTGGTGTCTCGCACCCTCCCAGCAGCGCGGACATGCGGGGGCTCTCTCTTCCTGTCTTGCCTTGCCAGTTTTGGGTTTCTTTCTTCCCCCTACATGTTTTGAATGGAGCAGGAGCAAAGACAGCCGATCCTATTTCACAAGTGCTTGGACTTGCAGCACTCTCCCTCCTGTCCAAACAGATCATTTACAGAAGGGGCCTCTATTTAGAGAAGGAACTGAACGTTCAGAGCTGTTTTCTGGCCTTAAAACACTGCCGACCGGCTGTTGCCTCTCAAAGAGTCGGGCTTTGTCTGGCGCGCTCAAGGACCGGGTTTGACGCCAGGCTCAGCAGGTCGGTGTGGTGAGTGTGAGGGACTGAGAACCGCGCGAAAAATGTGCTCCTTTGTTTGCTGCCATCATTGGATCTCAGCAGAGTTGGGTTCAGGATAGCATCTTATCCATGGGAGCTTGGTGGAGTGTCTAGGCTTGGGCAAACCTCACCTCTCTGTGATGATGTGGGTGGGACAAGCTTGGAAACCAAGTAAATGGAGAAGGAGCATCCTGATAGGTTTTGGTGGGATCTATGTGTGGCATGGAGAGAAAGACCCAGAATCATAGAATCATTTAGGTTGGAAAAGATCTTTAAGGTCATAGAGTCCATCTGTTAACCCAGCAGTGCCAATTCCACCACTAAACACAGCCCCTAAGACCCACATCTACCTGTCTTCTAAATACCTCCAGGGTTGGTGACTCCACCACTGACCTTTGTGTGTAAGGGAAGTCTGCAAGGAGTTAAAAGGAACATGCAGTTTTGGAGAGTTGTGGTACTTCAAAACCACGTGGGGTGACATGCACAGAGGCTCCAGGGAGCCTGGGTCTGGTCCTGTCATCTTGGTGTCACCTATAACACTGAAAGTAGGTGCCTGAAATTGTCCAGTGGTGAATATGTTTATGCAACAGGTGTTTGGGTGGGATTTCTGATACCTGTGATTGTGGTTGCTTCTTGTGCTTTGCACTTGACCTATCCTCATAGGTGTATAACTTATTTTCAGATTTTTTTGTGGAGAAGGCTTTGAATTGCCTGCTACCATAGCTGGGAAGAGGTGCATGTGTGGAGGGATGCTTTTTAATGCGTCTGGAACAGGAGACCCTGTCTGTCAGGGATCAGCAGTGTCCAGCCTCCACAAGGCAGAGACCCTGGACTATGGCTGAACCTCAGAGGAGACTATGACCCATGGTAGCGCTTCTGATCCACTCATACTCAGCGATGGTTGCCATCTCCCCTTGGCCAGGGCAGTAGGTTTCCTGCTGCAAAACCCATCCCTGAAGTTTTACCCTGGGTGGAGAATCCTTTCTTAATAGTTGCTTCTCCCTTCTCCTTTGTTTCCCTCTTGTTTTCATGCACCAAAAAGTAAGAGGATATTCTGCTCCTGCAGCCACCTTCTTTGAGCATTGGAGAATGAGGCTGCCTTCAAGTGAGCAGAGGAGTGATGAGGGCCCTGCTCACCTCTTGGGATGCATCAGAAGGTTGCTGCTGGAAATGGGAAGGTGGTTCTGGGCAGACAGCATGCCTGTATGGGAGGTGGGGAGGTCCCTTGGCACTGGAGGGATAGGATGTGGTCACAGGGGATTCCACAGTGGGAGCAGTTCCCTGTTTGTCCCCAGCTTTTCTAAAGATGTCTGTTGTGGTTCTGTGCTGCCCACTTTGGGAGAGAGAAAGGGAGGGAAGAGTGTATTCCCTGCAATGGCTTGGCTCAAAGATCTGGAAAATCTCTCCTATATTGCACAAAATCCTGAATCTAGCCCATGGCAAGGCCGTCAACTTGGTGGCAGAGTGGCAGCACTCTCGGAAGTGTAATGGGCAGTGGGTACCTTCAGAGTATTTAGCAAACCTGAGGTTTGAGTGGGACATTGCCATCGGATGAGCTCCAAGCCAGCTTTCCTTGGATGGAGTCTCACGGGTCATCTTTTTTGAAGGATGGCAGGAGAAGGGAATTTGAAATGCAGCTTTTCAACCTGGGCTTCTGCCAGTATTTTCACTTACGACTGTCATGCCCCAGCCACTATGTGCATCGAACAGCCTTTTGCAGACAGTGTGTCCAGGGGAGATGACCTTCGGAGAGGGGAGCAGGCTGGAAAGGCAGCTTACTTCTGGGGGAAAACCTCTCTTTGTTTGTTCTCCGGTTTCAGGGCTTGGCCTGGGGCAATTGAAGTGAGACCCTTGTCCTCAGAGGAGCTCTGGAGGCCCCAGCTTCTCATTAACAGATTCAGCTCATTCAAAGAACCCATTTCTTTTCAGCGAGAAGAATTCATATGCAAAGCACTGAGCCGATCCCAGCCTAACTCCCCATTCAGAGGAGGGGGTTTATGGCTGGACCTGACCTGGGAGCAATCCCATCCTTTGTTTGCTGATTTGTTCCTGCAGGGCTTAGTAAGCCCCAAGTCCAAGCCATGCTCCTGGCTGGAATGCGGCTCCAGATGTGAGGATTGCCAGGTCTTCCTCATTTCCTGGAGAGAGGGTGGGGAGTGCCAGGTCCTCCTCATTTCCCGGAGAGAAGCCGATGGCTTATTGTCCCTCAGTGATCATTTGTTCTCTTGGTGCTGCAATGGGGACTCGGGTCCATCTCCCAAACTCCACCAGGAAAAGGTGAAGTCCTGGCTCAGGCTATCTTGGAGGGACTGAAGCTTTTCTCCATGGTTTATGCTGCTCCCCTGAGCCAGGCCAGCCTGTGGTCAGTCAGCTGGGTCGCATCTTCTGCTCAGATCTGGCCCAGCAGCAGAGCAGTGCTGAATCTCAATCTGCTTTCCTTTAACTCCTGCCACTGCTGCTCTGAGCAGGTGGAGGTTGGTCCTGGCCGTGGTGGGGTGGAGGAGGCTGGGTGCCATGCACCATCTCTCCCTTATGGTGTGGTCAGTGCAGCTGGAGAGTTTGAGATGTGCTGGGTTTGCCCATACAGATAAGGGATTGATTATGATTCAAGGTTGTGACTGGAGCCTGCTAATCCTGCCTTGCTTAGGAAAGGGAAAACTGCTTTGTGAGATAAGAGGGTGGGATTGCTGCAGCCAGCTTCAGCATCGCTCCTCAGCATCAGCCTGCTTCCTGGCCAGACCGTGAGCCTAGCCGCGGGATTTGTGAGGTGTTCAGTGGGATGGGGAGGGGACCTGTGTATGGCCAAAATTCATCCGTGCTCTTCCAAGGACAGAGTGTGCCAGTGAGACAGTGTTGAGCTCTCTGAGCCCAGAGTTTGGCTCTGGGGTGATGGGTTGTTTGCAGTGCATTACTGGGGGAAGCTGATGTGCTTAATTAAGTGGAGTTGTGAGGGTTTTGTGCTTTGTAGGACATGGCAGAGGCAGGCTTGAAGCTGCTGTGAGTGGGAGGGGAGGAGGTGGTTTGTCCACTGGTGGGGTGCTAGGCTCTGGCTGCCTTGTCTTTAATGTGTGGAAGCACTTCCAGCCTGCTTTCGGCTGCTAAACGCTCTGCACAGCGATGTGGTGCGAGAGGTGCTATCCGTCCCTGAATATCAGCTTTGAAAATTCCAGCTGGGAGTCGTGCTGCCAAAGCCCACCAGCCTGCAGCAAAGCATCCACGAGGAAACATGAATTTTGGCATCAGGACTGTAAAGAGAAAAACAGAAAATATTTAAATTTGAACCACAGTGTTTCAGTTGAGCATAGCAATAACTGGGCATGTGTGGCCAGTGTCAGAAGTTTCCATACCAGGCTCAGTTACCAGCCATGAGCTAAACTGGTCAGCAGGAGCAGGATACAGGGAAGTACTGGAGAGACGAGCTCATCTGTGTTCATTCAGCTTCCCCATGGAGTCACATTTCATGGAGAATCTGGTTTTCAGTAATCACAGCAACACTGCTCTATTTTTTCAGCAATTTGAGATCATTGTCCAGTTTGGGGGGGATATTTTTTCCACAGAATATGTCAGTAATAATTTTCCAGATCTTTTGATCATTTTGCTGCCAGATTCTCACTCACTATGGCACCTCATTTGGCATTTGGGATGGGGTTAGGAGAAAAATGGTGCAGACTCTTTGCCAGCACTATGAAATAAGTGTCTCTCTTCTGCAGCTTCCGTGGCACATCCAAGCTGCATCCTCCTGAAGTGATGGAGAGCTGCTGCTGGGAGCTGAGAAACTTTTTGGCATGTGATAAATTCCCTTCTCCTGTTTTCTACACCCCAGAGTTAAGGTTTGAGGGAAATGCAGCCTTTTTTTTTCAATTTGTGTTGGATTCAGCAAATAGTTTGGACACTTCCACCCCAGAAAATGGGAAGTTACTATTTTTCAAAGTTATCTTTTTAAAACAGTTTAATTGGTTTGAAATGGACACAAATTTTTATTTAAACAAGAAAGAGAGAGGGAGAGAGGAAATTGATAAAATGAAGTGGGAGGAGATTTCATTTTTGATTCAGGAAGCATTTTTGATTGATCTGAATTTGAGTTGTGATGCAAGTTTCCAAACTGGTGATGGGTAGGAGGGATCTGGGGGAAGTGCTGCTGCCCTGAGCATCCGATGCTTCTGTTGTTGGTCATGTCCTTGGTTGGGTCTCCAGTTGGGTTCGTTGGCCATGGCTGGAGCTGACCTCTAGGGCTACGTGGACCATTGCTCTGAACTGATGTGACTTGTTGCTCCTGTCTCTGTGGGAGTATCTTAACACAGTTTCATGGACTACAGGAACGTGTCTCCGCTTTTAAAAGCATCTCTCTGCTTTGTTTCCAAAGAGCCCTGAAGGACACTCCTGTGTTGAGGGAGGAAGTGGATTTACGATGATCCAGGGTGGCTTTGCAGTGCTTATGGGTACAAGCCACTCTCTTGATTTGTTGCTGGGATTTTTGGTTTGTTTAATGGCTTTAGACAGTGAAAATTGGTAGCAGAAATGGCCCGTTGGTTTCACAGAGTTCCTCCTTTTGCTGGGAAATAAATAAATAAGTAGGTTCACAAAAAGCCATTTTGCCAGCTGAATTTTTCCATGCCTCATCTCATGGCAGCCTGTTTTGGAAAATCTGAGCAAAAATCTGTTCATCCATTTGTAAGTTTTGGAAAGGTTGAAGTGAGGAGGGGAACTTTAATGTCAGTTGTAAGAAAAAATCATGAACTTCTCTTAATTGCTGCTCCCTGGAAGGGTGTGTGTCTGTGTATTTAGAAATTCCAGCTTCTGTTTATGTTGGAAATAGGTGGTTGCATTTTGATGTTGATTTTCTCAGTGGCTTTATGTGAACATAGTGAATATATTCAACCAAGGTTTAAAACTCCTGTGATTACTTGACATTGAAGTGCCCCACCTTTGTTATGAAGACTATGTTTCCCATTTGAGGTGGACACTGTGTGCTTTGCCAAGAAGGCATTTCTGTTGTGTCATGTGGACCTTTGACCTGGCAGTGTGAAGATCCAGCCAGGGGTGCTTTAGTAACCTCCACAAAGCTCTGAGAGTTTATTTCTTCTGAGCATTGGATATTGAAGGCAACTTTGTGTTTAAAGAGAGCACTGTGAGGGTGGTGAGGCCCTGGCACAGATTGCCCAGAGAAGCTGTGGATGCCCCATCCCTGGAAGTGTTCAAGGCCGGGTTGGACATGGCCAATAGTGGATAGTGAAAGGTGTCCCTGCCCATAGCAGGGGGTTGGAATGAGGTATCTTTAAGTTCTCTTCCAACCTAAACCATTCCAGGTTTCTGTGGGATGATCCAAGACACTGGATTTTCCTTGTTGTGTATCAGAAGAAAGTAGGCTGCAAATACACTTGCATGGGAGAAGACCCAGGAGTTTAGGTAGGTGCATGTAGTCTGGGGACTTACTTGCATAGAGAAAGTTTGGGAAGAGCAACACAAGCCTATGGCATCATGGATCAGCCAAGGAAGCAAAACCCAGTTCTTCTGACTTGGTTTGTGACTACACATACGAGTATGAGGAAGATGCAGTCCCTGAATGTGTAATTGTCCTTAAACGTGAGGCAGGTGGGAGTATTCGTGTCCCAAGCTCAGTGCTTTTGATCCTCAGCCTTCACAAATGTAGTCTCAGGCTCCAGAGAATATTGAGATAGGCTTCAAATAAGGTGATTAGTTACTGGTTTTGTTAGGAGGGGCATTTGCTGGTATCGCACTGTCTCTGTGTTGGCTGGCTCTTGTTTAGACCTGGAGCTGTAAAAAAATAAGTTCAAAGGAAACAATGTTTTCCAGTGAGCTTGTGTGACGCCTGAAGCTGGGTCTCCCCAGGTGAATGTTGCCAATCCTAAATCGCAGAAGGCTGGAAGAGAGCTGATGTCCCAGATGTGTTTCAAAGCTGGGCTGTGCACTGCATGGGTGTGTGGAGGAATTTTGGGGTTCCCAGGGAGAAACTGCCATGTCTTGTCTGTACCACCCTCATGGGCAGCTGCTGTTCCGGGAAAGGATTTGAGCTACATCTTGGTGTCTGGGTTGGGTGTTGTTGGGGCAGATGAGTGCCTTGGTGGGGAAGGAGGCATCTCACCCGCTTGAGGCCGTGCGAGAGGACAGAGCGAGCAGCCGTAAGTGCTCCAGCAGCGGTGGACATCTCTGGTTTCTCCATGAGAAAGTCACACCAAAGGCCCCCTCACAGCCTGACAGAGGAATTGTCTGCCTCTCCTGAAACTCTGTTGTTGGGTGGGTTGTTCCCCCCTCCCAGTACATCTTAGGCACAGTGGAGGCAGGAAAGAAAACCCTTCTAAAAATCACAACATAATTACTCCCATCTGCTCCAGCACTGCTTCCCATTTCTGCCTGCCAGGATGCTTGTCTCCGATGCTAAGTAGCACATTATTTTCGATAAGTTGCAATCATTTACTTGAAATCTCCTTCTCCTTTAAAATGTCCCCCTGGAAAGGCAATTTAACAAGTTGGGAATGGGCAGAAACAACCATGAAAAAACCCATCCAGAAGCAGCCAAGCTTGGGCGGGAGGGCGAGCGCTCCTCCCGAACTCATTAAAACCGCCCAGCAGGTTTCTTTGTAGGGTGGGTTTGTTTAAATGCCCAGCCACTGGGTCCAGCCCTTGGCTGGTAGTGTCAGCAAATGGGGCTGCAGAGGAACTGCCAGCTCATGTCATCAGAGAATCTTAACCAGGCAGTCAGAGAAATTCCACAGGACCGTGCTTTTGACTGCTGAAGTCAGCAGAGAAAGAGCCACGCTTGCTCTGGGGGACCCATTCCTTCATTGGCACAACCTGAGTTGGCATCATGTCTTACCACCACACTCTGTATCCTCTTGTGAGGGCGTATGTCCCATGCTGGGAGTCTGGCTCGGACAGCCCCCTGCTTCCCCACATCTCCTCAGCTTGAGGGCACTGACCATGGTAGGATAAATTGCCCTTTCTAGAAGAAGGAGCTTGAAGGTCCTTCGCTGTTGTCACTGCTGAGCCACAGTCTCCTGCTAAGCTTCTGCCATCACCCCCAGCATGTCTGATTGCCTTCGTGATGTAGTTCTGTCTGTGTTGCCTGCACACCTCTAGTCTGGAGGAAAGAGTTGCTAAGTGGAAGTATTTTGGCATGGCTTTGGAGAAGAGAGATGACTGTATGCTCAGCCCCTATGCTTTTCAGATTCCTTTGGAAAAATGCTTGCAGGAGAATGGAGTAAATAAGGTGGGGATCATGGCGTGGTGTACCAGAGGAGTCTGGTACCCTCCTTTGTGGATTTCTTAGGAGTCTTCAGAGCCCCAGGCCATCCCTAGAGTGGTGTCTGTTCCAAAGGTGTCTGGCAAGGGTGCTTTCTCCCACCCTGTGCCCCCCACCCTGGATTTACCTAAGATTTCATGACCTGAGGGGACACCAGGCACAGGTGCCAAGGTGTGGGGACGTGTGGGGTGCTGGCTGCACATCTCATGTGAGCATGGAGCTGGCTGCTTTGCAGGTGCTCTTTGAAGATGTTGGTGGGAAGCATCTTGGAGCATCTGGAAGCTTTGGTGGCTCAATGCACTTTCCATCCCGTGTCCCTGAATCGCAGGGCAGGCAGGCAAGGAGCGGAGGAGCTGTTTTTGGCTTTGTCTTCTCACCTGCTTCTCTGAGGTCAGTACTGCCACCACTTCCCATGTCCTGCACTGCAGCCGCACCACGGAGCCAACCCAGGCCTGGAATGTGTCCATGTCTTCTGAACCCTGTGGCTGTGATCCTCAAGAGGGAGAAGGAGCAAGTATGTGAGCTGGGAGCCATTTTCCAGCTGCTGGACTGGGTCTCTGTGACCCTGGTGGCAACCAGGACTGGACTGCCGGCTGGTGGCTCCATGGTCCTCAGCTGCCACCGCCGCTGCCATCGGAGATGGTGAGAGCCTGTGACAGCTGCGCCCCTCGGAGCCGCTCCATGACCAGCTGGGCGGTGCAAGCGGGGACAGGGCACGTGCCTTGAGTTTGCTTTTAAAATGAACCCATATATATAGCATTATTTTTTTAATTCTTTTGGTTTTGTTGTTTTGGTTTGTTTTTTTTTTTTTTTTTGCATGTGTATATATTTACATATAGAAACGCATTTTGATCAGCAGGGGACCAAGGCGAGGGCTGAGCACCATCTAGTGGCAAGCGCCACGGCTCCGGAAGCTGCCGAGCCAGCAGGAAAGCAGCCAAGGACAGAAAGTCTTGCAGGGATTTTCCTCCCCCCCGGCTGCCAGTCGCTATCTTTCTTTTTCTTCTTCCTTTTTTTCCCCCCTTTCTTTAATCAGGAGCAGCAAATGGGAGGTCCTGGGGATGCCTGGATGCCTACATGCCTGTAGCCCCTTGGACCACTGAGGATCATTCTGCTTCATTTGTTTTAATTTGGTGGGAGAGCAGGGTTCTTTCGCCATCGGCTGCCCAGGCACTACAGGTTGGGTGCTGTCTGTTCCAGCTCATCCCAAACCCCCCAGCCAGCAGAGCCTCATCCCATCACAGGGGGCAGTTTGGAGGGTTGGAGCTGCCGAGGAGCCCAACATCCCAGGCGTGCTGGCAGGAGGTGTGTTGGAGCTGGGTCCAGCACTGGGAAGATAAAAAAAGAGCTTTGAAACAATCATTTTGTCTTCTTCTCGGCTGAGCACAGCCTTTCAGGGATAAATAAGCAGCACCAGTCCTGCTTAGACACATTGGCCTTTCCATTTATTTACTCCCATGCCTTATTCTGAGTGAACAGCCAAGCCCAGGCTGGCTCTGCACAGTCCCTGGCTGGGTTTGGGTCTCTACAGTGGGAGACCCATCCCTCCATCAGATGCTGGGAGCGCACCCACCCAGCGGCTGCTGGTCTGTGCGTGTGGCAGAGGAATAAAGCTCCCGGGAATATACAGCACTTTTCATCAGGAAGCAGCTCTCTAAACATAAACTAATTAATCACTCGTGCCTACCTGTCAGGTCAATGACTCCTGAGATTTTTAATCTAAAAATATTTCCCTTTTGAAATCCAGATGCGCCTGTTTTGGCAACTCCGCTTTTGATTTGTTTATTTGAGGTGTTTTTTAATATTTTTTTTATTTTTAACCTGTGTTGATTTCCTTTTGTATTTGGGCTTTTGATGTGCTTTAATTGACTGATTTTTTTGTTTTGCTTTGTTTTGTTTGTACTGGAAGAACAGAAATTTATTCTCTTTATTTTCATGGCAAATCTCTCTCCCTGCTGCAGCCTATCAATTTTCCTCTTCTCTTTTTAAGGAATTTGGCTACTTTTGCCTCATAGTTCAGTTTATGGACCATAGACCCCAAACCATTTTCTTGATGAAATCTGTCCTCTCCCCTTGGATCTATCTATCATGGCTGGATGCCACGGGAAGCCTCCCGTGGTGGGAGAAGAGGCTGGTCCTGTCTCCTGAGGGCTCAGCTTCAAATTTGGCACTCTGCCCTCATTCCTCCGTATAGAAATGATCCTCCCTAGCGTGGAATTGTTTATTATTAGTTCCAGTTTTACTGTTCTTGGGCTTTTTTCTGCCCACCATCCCACCTTTGTTGACGGTGTATATTTTAATCACAAAATTGCCAATAAATGCATGAATGAATAAATGATCCAAATGTATGCATAAAATGCAATTAAATGAATGAATGAAATGTCCTGAAAACAGTAATTTCAGTAGGCTTTGAGGCTTTTTAAAAAAGCTCTTTTTAGTCTTAACCAAACCTCTCAACAGGGTCTTTTACTTCACTTTTATACTGATAATAGCTGTATCTTTAACTTATTGCAGAGTGGGGAAGACCATACTTGGTGGTTGCTGGGGTTTTTTAGCTGCTCTGATTTTATTTCTTGTTGCCAACTGATCTTCCGCTGGTTTTTCATTTTAAGTGGCAGGAATAATCACTTGTTCTTGTTTGTGCCGTGGATTGGGGTGGGGGTCAAATTCATCTCAGGTGTCAGTGGGCACGGCTTTATCAAAATCCACACAACATTTCCCAGCTCTGGATGTGCAAAGAGTGTGTGCTCAGAGCTCCTGTGCCAGATGAGATGGGGAAATACAATTGTTTTCCCTTAGGAAATGCCTTTTTTATTCACTCATCAAGGATTTATTTTATTTATGTCATTTATTATGCAGCTGCGCGTGTGTGCATGTGGAGGTCAGACGTTACCGTTCTGTGTTTGAGCACAGACCGTGGGGGGAGCACATAGGGGACCTCCGTTTTTCAGACATGGGACATCCCAAGCAGTTGGGATGCTCCCATGTTGTTTTTCCAGGAAGGCCCTCACAGGAGAACTTCAACTTGGAGCAGTTATTTAGGCAGGGAGCACAAAGAAGGGTGGAAGATTCTCTTTTTGAAAAACCACTCTGGGAGTATTAATTTATTGTTGCTCCTTTTCTCAATATGGTTTAGACATCAGTGGAACAACTGGATTCTTAAAGAAAAGGCAATTTTCCAATAATGAAATTTATTTCATACACTTTTTTGCATGTGTTCCCAGTGTATGGCTAAAAGCATGGACTTGAAGCCCTCTCCATTGTCCGTATTTCAAGATGTGGAAACCAAGGCACAGTTGCCCTGGGCTCTGTGCGTCTTTCTCTGCCATCTGGGGTGGATGTAAATGACATGTTGGGTGACGTGAGAGGACCCCTGAGCAAGATGAGATCAGGGCTAGAGACTTCCAACTTGCCATCTCATGCTTGAGTCGGGATATGGTCCCTATCGCTTCTGGCAGCAAGAATGCGTATATTTATTGGGTTTTTTTGGTTGCTGTTGCTAGGAGTTTTGCTGCTTGTTTGAGCAGAAAGTGTGGCTTTCTGGGTTAGCTCTGTGCTGAGCTCGCTGCCAGTTCTGCCCTACTTCTGTCCCGTGGGAAGGAGGGGAAGAGGTAGGGAGAGGAGCTGGAAGCCAAGTAACTGCACGTGGTGATGAGTACTTGGAGCATCAGGATGCAGACTGCCTGTTGGGGTACCTGCTGGGAAGGGAGAAAACCCCTGCTGATGGGGTCAGTCCAACTTGGGATGAGGTTCCCTGAGTTAAGCCCCAGCTGTGACTCAGGCTTTCCTCTGCCCGTTGTGTCTCCTGCAGTGCTGAGCATCCGGGGGGCGCAGGAGGAGGAGCCCACAGACCCCCAGCTGATGAGGTTAGACAACATGCTGCTGGCCGAGGGGGTGGCAGGCCCCGAAAAAGGAGGGGGCTCGGCCGCCGCTGCCGCCGCTGCTGCCGCGTCCGGAGGAGCTGGCTCCGACAACTCGGTGGAGCACTCTGACTACAGAGCCAAACTCTCCCAGATCCGACAGATCTACCACACGGAGCTGGAGAAGTACGAGCAGGTAACAGGCTCCTTCGTGGCAGAGGGGCGGTGCTCGTGGTGCGGTGGGAGCAGCAGCCAGAGGGGGAGAGCTGCCGCTCAGTGCCGGCATGGGGGCGTGGATCTGCACAGCCTGGATCACTACTGACATCTATTGTTAGGAGTGTATGGGCAAATGCAACTGGATATTGGAGCGAGAACATGCTCTTTTAGGGTTGGGAGAGTTGGGGGTTTATGCTGGGATGTGGTGTGAGAATAGGCTCGGCATGGGTTGCTGCTTGGATTTTCACTTTCCACTCCTTCCTTGATATCTTGCCCAAAATTGGCTCTATGAAGAAGGAGGCCTCTCTGATGTGCTGGCCTCAGTGATGACAGCTTTCTAAGCAAGACTTGAATCAAAATCTTCCTTGAATATATTTTCTGCTTGAAAAGCTCGTTTTCCAGGAAAAAAAAAATCTTTTTCCTTGCAGTAAATTCTCTTAAAAAAAGAAAAGTTACTTGGGTCGTGAACACGGCTGTTGGTAACACTGACAATTCCATGAAGAGCTTTGCAGATCAACACTCAAAACCCGTTCCTTTCAAGTGACTTCAGATGTTTTGCAGACCTCTCTTGGCCACCGTGCACCTTGTGCTTGTGGCTTCTACCCCAAGGTTAGGGTTTATGTATGTGAGCAAGAAGGCGTCACCTCCTTGGGTGCAGGACAGGCTCCACTGCCAGGGGCCAGGCAGGCTTTCAGGTCTCTGGTTTAGAGCCAGTAAAAGCCTCCATCTTACCTGGCTAACTGGATGTGTGGTGCGGCTGGGGGATATCTCACCTCCATGGCCACGTTGGCCAAGCTGAGGGAAGGGAGCCCCTTGGTTTCAGGTTGGAGTCAGGGTGGCCAGGCAGGGCTCTGGAGTTGGTGCAGCCAAGCACAGTCATGTCATGAAAGGCATTTTGGCAGAGCCTTAGAGGAGGCAGGAAGCAGGCAGAGGGCTGGTTGGAAGGATGACCTTTGGTGGCTCTCCTCAGCCCTTGCTGTCACTCCCTTGAGGCAGGGAGGCAGGGAGGAGCCTCAGCCATCCCACATGGGTGGGAGTGGAGAGCACGTCAGGGCTCTTTCAGGCCCCAGACTGAATAGGGGTAGAGAGACCTCTGCTACCCAAGTCCAAGGAGAGACCCTTGGCACAGACAGGGACAGGCTTTGGGGAAGGACCTTCTGCTTCTTCCTTCCCTTGGGCAGGAGTTTTGTTTGTTCGATGTTCTGATTCTTTTTTTGCTTTGTTTTGCTCCCCAAAGAGACACCAGGTGAGAGAAGCCTTTAACCAGGCCCAGAGCATGGGTCGGGCCACATCCTTCCTTCTCACAACCCACTGACAGAGTTTGGTTTTGCCACTGAGTTGCTTTGGAAGTGGCTGTGCTGGTCCACATCTCTGGTACCATCACCCGCAGTCCTGCAAGACCAGGGCTCAGGGTTTTTCCACCTCCATCCCTCTCTCTCCAATCCCACTTTAGGGAGCTCAGCCCCCAAAGTCTGGCTGCTGCTGGGTCAGCACAGCACTCAGTGGTGATTTTGCCTTTAATGGTCTTTATTTCATACCAAGAGGAGATGATCTGAAATTGCTGAGGTGTCTGGGAGCAAAGAGATGTCCAGTTGAAGGCTCTCATAGCGAGCACTCGGCCCGGGAAATGGGAGTCAGCTGGAGCTGGGGATGGGCAGTTGGAGGGGCTCTGCTGGCCTTGAGGATGTCTCCTTGTTGGGTCTGAGCTGTGGTGGGAATTCAGCTTGGAAGGGTGGGGTGACACATAGCAAGGCAAGCCCCATGTCACCAGTCCACAAATTCAGTGTTTCTTTCCCCTGCCAGCCCGTTTTCCCCATCATGGGGTGGGAACTGGGGACGCTGTCCCCAGAGCAGCCACCCACATCGCAGGAGCATCAAAAGCTTCTCCAGCCATCACTGTCCAAGTGCTGCTCTCAACCTGGTTTTTGGGGCTTGCTTCTGAGAGTCAGAGGATCCCATCATGCCAATGAGGTGCTCATGGGGATGAAGGAGAGGGCAGTGAAGTGGCCTTCAGCTGGCCTCAAAATCCCTCCCATGTCCCCTGGCTCCTCTTGCTGCCCTGTCCTCACAGCACAGCATGGGGACAGCAGGAGCAGCCAGACAGTGCTGTGCCAGCAGCAAACTAATTGGGATTGTTACCTGCTTGCCCTTATTTGTCAGGGCTCCTGCCTCATTCGGGCTTTAATTATTACCGTTACTTACTTCTTACCTGGTGTGCCAAGAGCACGGAGCAGGGCTGTGTCTCTCGGAGAGCTGCTCCTGTGAAACACAAGGGGCTCTGCAGGACATGTGGTGGGGATGTAAGGGAAGGGGCAGTGGGTCAAAAGGTTCATGGTCCTCTTCAGATAAATCTATAGCTCCTCCAGTTGCAATCAGAAAAACAGTGTCTGGGACTTCTTCATGCTTTACATGAATCCTAGGGCTTCACCTGTCCCAGCTCTATTCATGATCCCCCTGGGAGCAAAGAAATCGGCTCCTGCCTTTCCCAGCATGTTTGTTGGGAGTCTGTCATGCCCTGTGCTTGGCAGATCAGAGAAATTTCTCTCTCCCCTGAGCACCAGCACGTTCTTGCTCTGAGGCTGCTCTGAAAAGCTCCAGCCAGTGAGGCCTCCACTCGCATCTCCTTCCATAGCCACGCTACCTCTGTCCTGTCCTTGACACCATCGAATGACCTTCCCATCCTGGGGTTTCTTTTGCTTTTCTTGCCATCCCAGGCATGCAATGAGTTCACCACCCATGTGATGAACCTGCTGCGCGAGCAGAGCCGGACCCGGCCCATCTCGCCCAAGGAGATCGAGCGGATGGTGAGCATCATCCACCGCAAGTTCAGCTCCATCCAGATGCAGCTGAAGCAGAGCACATGTGAAGCTGTCATGATCCTGCGCTCGCGATTTCTGGATGCACGGTGAGTCCGTCCCACCAAACCTTTCTGCCTACCCACCATCCAGTATTGTTTGGGTCTGGGAGGTTTGTTGGTCAGGTTTGTTGGTTCTGGAGTAAATTGAGGGCCAGCTGAAGGGCCGTGTGTCTCAGTCTTGAGCCAGAGGGGTCTTTTGACATCCTTATCCCTCAGTTGTCTGTGTCTCAGCAGGGAAGGGGACTGCAATTCAAGCCATCCAGCCTCTGTCTCAGGGAGGCTCCCAACTGTACCTTGAGAATTGCACGTCCTGGTTCTGCTGTGGCAGAAGGAAATTCTGTGGCATATTGCAACAAACCTCTGTGGTGAAAACCTTCATCCCTGTGCTTCAGTTAGGGATGAAGGTTTATCCTCTGGCCCATCCTGTCCCCCCTAGATTCCCATTCTTTTCCCACTTTTTATTGTCTCAGATTTTCAATTTACTGTAAAATTATTTCATTTCCAAAGCTGGTTAGGTGCAGACTGCGGCTTGGGCTGTAGCTTGCGATGGGGAGGAGAGGCAGCTACACCAGGGGTACAAGGAAAGAGATGGCAGACAGGTAATAATGCCTAGGGGTAAATGGAACAGACTTCCCCAAGGATATATCCAGCTCTGCTTCCTCAGCATGGAGCTTTGCAGAGTAGCACTGATGTCTTTGGCCACGACAGCCAGGTGTCAGGAGTCACCTTCCCAGGTGGAGGAGCTGGATGCCAGTTTGCAGACTGTTCTGTGAGCTGGAAGATACAGTGATAAATTTGAGATGGAGACTTGCTTGCTTTGGAAGGTGCTGAAAGAGCAGTCACCAGCAAGGGCCAGATAAGAAGCTTCCTGGCCATGAGTCTTGCACTCCATGCTCAGAGAAGCAGAGGGGGGAGGGAGGAAAGTGGAAAATTTAAGAGTATCTAAAATTGCCTTCTATTTCTGGATCCCTGGTGCTCATTCCCTTTCCTTCTCCTTTTATTTCCCATTCTTCCTTCATATCAAGGCGGAAGAGACGAAACTTCAACAAGCAAGCCACGGAAATCCTGAATGAGTATTTCTATTCCCATCTCAGCAACCCTTACCCCAGTGAGGAAGCCAAAGAAGAGCTAGCCAAGAAATGTGGCATCACAGTCTCACAGGTGAGAGAGCTCAAAGCCTGGACTAGTGGGAAACGTCAACATGGTGAGGGGTATTCCAGACCTCAGACAAGTCAGCCATGTCCAGTGTTGAGCATTTAATTATTAAATCAGTTTAGTGCAAGTTAGTGAGAGTGGATGGGAGTGCAGATGGCACTTGCAGATTGAAGTCAGGGCTGGAAAAATAAAAGTCTGAGAGAGGATTTAGGAGGTATGAAGACTCCATGGAGCGATGGCTGTGTGTGCAGCCAAGGTGTTGACAACACAGAAATGATGTGACAGCACCCAGAGAGGCATAGTCTCCTCAAAGAATTAGTGCTGGCCTGGCCTGCAAGAAGAACTTGTTTGATCTGAAAGCCCATTCTTCAAGGGATTAAAAGCAGTAGGAAGAGTTGTGCAGGTTTTCCTTGATGAGATAGAATGGACAAGTTCTGGTGGGAAGGATCTGGGTGTAACTGTTACAGTTTGTGCTCAGTGAGGGTGGGATTTCTCAGGGTCATTTCTCTCAGTCATTACCCTTGTGCTGCAGAACTTAACATCTCCCTGACTTGCATATCCCTCAAAATGTGGTGGTCAGTAAAGACAAAAAGAATTATTTCCATATGTTCAAGGAAGCCACATAGTTCCTGGAGTTTGTAGCTTTGACCTGGGAGCTGTTGTGTTTTGCGAGGAGCGCAGTCAGCCCTTGAAGTTTTCAGCCATACATTGCTTAGGCCTGCCCTTCTTTATTTCCTTTCTTTTTGGAGCAAGCTTTGTGATTGAGAGCAAATCCGTGTGGCCTCTGGTAGGCTTGTCCTCACATGAGCTTAGTGGTTCCTCTAGGCTCCCATGGCATTCCCTGTCTTGGGGTGCTTCCCAGCCCCAGGCACACGCCTGCTCGTCACTGCAGGCAGGAGTAGCATCTGGTGTCCTTGTGGGAGCGTGTCTGCCTTCAGCAGGAGCAGCAGCATGCAAGGGTAGGTGTCGTCACCGTGTTGAGTGCCTGCTGAGTGACTCCGATTGCCTCCCCTGGGCTGGAAGACCCAAATGGTGCTTCTTCCCAGACTTACCTACAAGAGACAGCACATATTGGTTTAAGTAAAGCTCCAGCTGTCGTGATGCTTCCCCTCTCATGTCTAATTCATCTGTTCACACTTACAACTTCTCCCTCGCAAAGACAAAATGCCCAGGAGAAATGCTGCACTTAGGATGCGTTTCTGACCATGCTGTTATCAAGGCTGCTTTGTGCCTGTCTCCAGGATCTGCCTCCCTTCTTCATCCAAATAAGGTAGAAACAAACACATCCAGGTCCGGTTTCGCTGAGACTAAGTGGGAGCATGGGTCACATGAATATGTGCAAGTCATGAGCAGAGTTGGTACGAACTTAGAGTCTGACCAGATTAGGCAGGGTATTCACAAATTTCAAAATGCAGATAGGTTGTGGTGGCTGTATATTCCAACCTCCTGCCCTACGGTGCTCAGAGTTCACTCAGGATTTGAAGCCAGTAAAGCAGTCATAGGGAGATGTCCATGTGGAAAGATCACAAAGAAGCACATTGTCATCAGTGAGAAAGCTGGACCAAGAGGAGGAATGGAGCTCCTTGCCAACAGCACCAGGTCCTGGTGCTATCAAAATGTTTCCTCCCAGATCTGGGTTGGGTGCTGATCTGAGTCTCTGCAGGTTGTATTTTCTTTTTCCTGCTCTGCAGGGTTGGAGCTCAGTAGCCGTTAAATTGGTGGATTCCACTTCTGTGTGGAAGCTGCTGAATACTCTAGTAGCACTGCAGATAGAAAGCATCACAGGAATAAAAGCTTATGGGTTTCAGTTATCAATGCCCAAGCCCAAGCAATTTCCCTAAGATAAGGAAAAAATCATGGGCTTCAAAGGATGAACATCCATTATTGTCTTCTGTGTCTTTGGTGCCTGCTCAGTTTATTTGAAAGAGGGAGCACTGATGTACTTGCTCACCAGCAAGCAAAGGGAGAATGTCCTTGGAATCTCACCAAAGGGGTTGGTCTTGCTAGCTCAAGATTGCATCTCTAAGCAATTCTAGGAGTGTTGGAGCTTTGCTGGGGAGTTGTAGCATCCTCCTCATTTGCCTTATTGTCCCTTTATCCTGATAAGCTCTCTCAAAGTCAGTAACTGGAAGTTGTCTTCTGCTTAGAGACCTGCACATAGGAAGATTCTCTGTGTTCAGTGTTGATGAAGAAGAAGCTGAGAGCTGCTTCCCGAGCTGTAGGGTTGAATCTTTCCCATGTCTTCTGTGAAATAGTTCAGTGTGAGACAATGCCCACAAGTGAACAAGAATATCATCAGCATGTCTCTGGGCAAACACAGTGGAAACATCTCCCACTCCTTCCCAAGGCACACCCTTCTTTCCTAGGACCAAAGTTAGGTTTTAGGACAAGTCCTGTGCTCCCTCTCCATCCTTCCCCGGAAGTTCCTGGTTCATGCAGTGACTCATACTAAACTTGGCAAAGCCAAGCTCAGCCGGACGAAGAGCATCCACTTCTGGCTTTGTGCCCTGATTCCCCTCAGATGGATCAAAAGAGAGCTTTGGTGATACTGAGGCAGTTTTGTGTGTCAGCCAGGCCCCAGTCAGTTCTCTGATGTTCTCCCTCAAAGCCATGCTGGTAATCAGGTCATTTGTCCCATCAAAGGGATACTGAGGAGGAGGCAAATAAAAATGACACACACCTATTCTCAAACTGTGCCACTTCGGGGCCATTTGACTTTGTCATATTTTTTCGAATCCATCTCAGATTTTTGTGGGGTGGATCTAGTGGTTCTTGTGGAGCATCCCATCTACAACAGAGCCAGATACATCCTCACAAACCCAGTGCTCCCAAGGGGGTCCCATCACCTTTCCTGGGCTTGGTGTGGCACACATGGAAGGGGAATAAGAATCTGCACCGCTTAACCTGAACTAATCCACCTTCCTCACCCAGGTGCACTTGGCAGAGCTGAAACCTTAACATCCTTGTCTTCTCTTGAACTCACTCTAGGTATCAAACTGGTTTGGAAATAAGAGAATCCGGTACAAGAAGAACATAGGTAAATTTCAAGAGGAAGCCAATATTTATGCTGCCAAAACGGCTGTCACGGCTACCAATGTGTCAGCCCATGGAAGCCAGGCTAACTCACCCTCAACTCCCAATTCAGCTGGTTAGTTTTTATTTTTCTTTTACTTTGGGTTGTTAGTGTTCGGTTTTTGTTTGTTCTCCCCTCTCCCTCTAATCTCTCTCTTGTTTTCTCCTTTTGGTTATTTCAGCTTTTATTCTCTGGGTCTTGTTTGCTCACTTTTGTGGTCTTAAAAAAATAAAAAAGGGAAGTGGGTTTGGTTTGGGGGGTTGTTTTATGGGGGGTACTTAATTTTTTTTGCTTTTTTCCCCCCTCGTTTTCTCTTTTTTTTCTCTCTCTTCCCCTTCCGTGTTCTGTTGTTGTTGGAAAAAAGGATGTGATCAGAACTTGTGACTGGTGGTGCTATGCTGGAGGTTATATGCATGGATGGTAAACACAAAACTAGAAAAATGATCTGAAAACCATTGCTGGGATTGCTTGCACTTTGGGGGGAGAAAAAAAGTGATAGAAAAGTTGTTGGGTAATGATTTTATTTCACTGGGGCTGAAAGCATGAGTGATCCTAATGGATAAACCCCAGCATTTCTGAGATGTCCTAGCTCATGCCATTTTGAGGGTTGTTTTGGGTAAATTTGTATCCTTTGATTTTCTTTCTGTTGTGGTTATCTCTTTGATTGCTCACATGACAGTGTCTGGATCACCTGCAAGAGTGTGCTCTGTGTGAATTTTATTTTGTCTTTGTGTCAGTGCAATCCAGAGAAATTCATGGGTCGTTCCCTTCCCTTTCCCCCTTCCCATTTGCTGTGGTTTCCATTTGTTTGTTTTGAGAGTCAAAGGCACAGAGCACTTTGCCCAGATTTCAACTCCTCTGCTAGAGAACGATGCTTAGTTCATGCGTGGTGTCTGCTGCAAGGTTGGCCAACCCAAACATGATCAGGGGCTGCAGATTCAAGAGCAATGGAAAACTGGGATTTGTTTGCAAGGAGGGGAAAACATTAACTTCATGGGTGCCATGTACTTCATTATCCATGCAAATATCTGTGTGCCTGTTTTCTTTTTAGGGGTGGGAGGGAGAGTGGGAATGTGCCGCTCTTGAGCCTTTGAGCTGCATGTCTGCTCACAGTGCCCTTTCCTGGGGATGTGATGCTTGGTGGTATCAGATAGACTGCTAAGAGGCAGGAGGGGAGCAAAGAGGATGGTGGGCAGCAGCATGTTAAGCAGACCATGCAGATGCTGGTTGCTATCAGAACATGCTTCTGTAGTGAGCACAACCCTGCCTCTGCAAGTATCAGAGGAATCACACTCCAGAAACACCCCTGGCTCTGGAGGATTTGAGAGGAAGTTGGAGAGCCAGGGGTCAGACAAAAGGAAGAAGTGGTGACATGTCTCTGGCTGCGGTCCCAAACCAGTCCCCCACCAACAAGGCAAATACAGTCCGCTAGCCACAAGCTAATGTGTAAGTGGGAGTTGATCACTCGGTGCTGGGGAGCTCTTCCACACCTTGCACTCCCATGAATGGCTTGGACAGGGCAAGTGGTAGAAGGCTTATTCAGTTGGGCAGTGAAGTCCCTATACACAGCCCCTTAATTTCCAGGGGACGTGGTACTTGCTAATGGTCTGCCCCCAGAGCCAGTGAGCACAGAGATGTTGCAGGTCAGAAGGACTGCTGGGTCAATCTCTCCCACCTCCATCTTGCCCAGGGCTGCCTGCTCTGGCTCGGGTGCTCTGAGGGCTTAGGTGGATACAGCAGAGCTCTACAGAGCCAGTTTGCTGGAGTTTTGTTTGATTCTTTTTGGTTTGGGGATTTTTGTTCCCCTTCCATTCTCTCAACTGCTGAAGATTTAACTGCAGTTTCAAAAATGTAATTTTTTCCAAAGAGTTCACACAAAATACCTGGTGACATGAGGCCTCCTGATGTTAACACCCCGTGCAGAAAAGGCTGGAGGGAATTCTGGTGGAGAGGGCAGAATTGTGTGTGTTGAGGGAGAGGCCTGCTGCCTGTGATGCTATCCTACAGCCCACATCCACTTGGACCAGAGACACAGCTTTCCTTCTTTTCCTCTTTCTTCAACTGGAGGCAGATCCAAAGGTCTGGAGTAGCAAGAGAACAGCTTCAAATTGCCTGAGTGGGTTTGGATCTGGGCTGCACATAGGAGAATAAGCATTTCCTCAGTGCCTGAGTGGTTAAATAGTGCTCCAGAGCAAGGCTGTTTCCTTGCCTTCCCCACAGGCAGTAACACAGTTGTTTTAGAGATAAATTGGCCAGTGCCCTGCAGTAAACAGGTGAGATAATCCCTGGATAACACTGCGCTTTCAAGAAAGGACAAACAGTCCTTTTATTAACAGGGAAAACTTGAGCTCCTGGGTCCTCTTTGTGGCTCGCTTGTCTGCAGTCTGGAGTCATTGACCTCTTTTCATGTGCCTGAAGTGTCAGCGGTGCTAAAGCAGTGTGAGGGGAGCTTGCAGGCCATGGAGGTCTTTCTTCTGCTTGGAAATAAAGTGTTCCTAACCTGGCCCAGATCCTATACCCTGCCTGTAATGCTGCAACAGTGGCAGAGCAGTGAGGAGGCCCCGGTCACTCTAGGTGAGCTTGCAGAGATAGTGGGTTTGGGTGTCCCTGTAGGTCCTCTCCTGAGAAGACAGCTGGAATTGTGTGAGATTTTTATCTCCTGACAGTTGAGATCCCCCCAGCTGAACCACGCAGATGTAACAGCTCAGTCAAGCATCCCTGCATTGTCACATTTTGGGCCAAAGACACGTCCTGAGGACGTCTGGAGGCATGTGATCTCCCCTGCTTCAGGTTGTCCTCTAGGTCCTAGCAGCAAGAAGCACACCTGTACATGCTAGGTCTGAAATACCTGTCTGAGAAAGATTTGGACAGTAGTGTCCAGGACCATGAGCCACCAGGTGTGCTGAATTCCCCAGGGAGGAGCATGGAAGTGGATGAAGAGGTGAAGATCTAAGATGGCCGATGCCTCTCCTTTTACACCATTGACTTCTTTCTGTTCCCAGATCATTGGCTGAGACTTTGGTGAGGAAGTAGCCTGAACAAAGATAGGATTTTCTGAGAATTTGTAGGACCTTCTGGCCTAAATACATTATAGGGCATGTGGGGAGAAAGTAAGCAGAGGACAGGTCATGAGAAAGGAATGACCAGCAGTTAGTCTCTGGACGACCGTGATGTTGGAAAAGGAGGTGGAACTGGATGCAGTGGGACCTGGGACAGGAGCTAAATTCATTTCTGCTGTGGCTACGCAGGCCCATCTGTTCTCTCATTGATGCCCACGTTACTGGAGATCAGTGAATGGCTACAGTCAGTCAAAGAGATTGGCCACACATTGACAAGGGCAAGGATTGCATCTGTCTGGCCATCTGGCACGTTCAGAGTAGGGTCCCCCATCCTCAGTCACCCAGGCCTGAATGTCAAACACCTTTTCATCCAGAATACGCGCAGTTGGGCTTTATCAGCCAGATGTTCAAATAAGCTGAGATGTCTGGCTCATTTGGGCTAACAACTCCCCATCCTCACTTTGATTGTCTGGACAATCTCAGCACAAAAACAACATGGCAAATGAAAGCTATTTTATGTGGGCAGACCCTTTTGCCAACCAGAGTCCTCAAGGGCCACACACAGGTGATGGCGTCCAGTGAAATCTTAAATGCAGAGCAGCCAAAATTGTCCTGAGCTGTTTTCTTTTTCCTGCTCACTCTTCTGTTTTGTAAAAATCTTCTTGTGAAGCTGCTGTCTGGTAATGTACTTCATCAGGCACAAGTATCTTCTCTGCCTTCCTCCATTTGTGTCCAGAACACATTACTGGAGAGGACTCTGCTTCAGCAGAGACTGTTCTGGTTGTGGCTTCGCTGTCCTGAGTGTTGTTTGGCAAGTGAAAAAGAGCCAGTGTCCTGCTGGATCATTCCTGGATTTTAGACCTGCTTTGTGGCTTTGTCCAGCTAAGGAGCAGCATGGTCCATCACCACATTCTTCCCTCATTTTTGGCCATGGTAGAGACACCACAAAAAGTCACAGGAGGCATAAATCCTGTGCTCTCGATGCATGTATGTCATTGCTTTTGACTTCAACTAGGAATCTTGTAGACTTGACCAAAGTCACTTCAGAGGTTCAGTGTGCTGGATCTCTCTTGTTGGTAGTAGGTGGTATGAGGCAGCAGATGAGGATGGCTTGATTTCAGCTTCAGTGAACACCATTACCCTGTTTGTTCATTCTTGGTACCATTTGAATTGTCAGATACTTTAGAGAAAAGTACTTACTTCACAGAAGACATCAGAGAAGCTGGAGAAGCAGCTCTCTGAAGAGCTGGAAGAGTGGTGCAAGAAATACCAGGAGTCAAGTTTGTCAAGATTTTTGAATTGGAGGCAAAATTGAAATGGGCTTTGCTCATCAGAAGTGTTGGGGGTGGAAGAAATCTTTCAGCGGGCACTGTTTTGATGTAGGCTTTTACCCAGGGCAGGATTTGACATAGCCTGCTCAGACATTTCCAGCACTTTTTCTGAAGCTGGTGCTGACCTGATAGAAACTCAGCACCAAGGAACAGAGGGGATAGGTCTTGGGTTTGAAAAGATGTCTGGATGCTGAAGATGAGCCACTCTTCCACACTGCTACAAGTCATGAGTTTTCTGGTACATTTTTTTGTCTACACACAGTAATTCCAGGGACTTCCATGCCAAGATCAGAGCCCTTTCCTCCTGGGTTCGCAAGCTCAAAAGATGAGCATCTCTCATTCATCACCTCTCAATTCCTGAGAGGCCCCAGACCAAATTACAACCACCAAAGGCCAGTGGTGCATTCAGGAAAAGAGTGTTTCAGAGAGACAGATTAGATTTACAATGGAGCCTCCTCCAGTGGAAAGATTCGACTTGTATTCCTGGATCTTATCTCTGTGTAGGATATCTGAGTCTTAATTTTCAGGGCTCTTCACATTGCTGCCCCCGCTCCCAGCTGGGTGCACCAGCCCCTCTTAGCCGTGTCTCTGAGACTTTGGGCCGCCGTAATTTCCAGGCATGGTGAGTGCGCAGACGGCCGAGTGCTGAAGCAGCAGCGGCGCAGAGGGCTCTGCAATTACGGCTCTGATCCAAATGCATCCATACATGTGGGGCCATTGGTATGCGCATATTTATCTGTGCATTCACATCAGCACCAAGACATATTTACCACTTAGATATGCACATATATTGTAAAAATACCTCTTGCCAATAGCAGTGTATATCTTGTAAGTGACATTTCCAGCGCTCCTCATGATTTCCAAGACACTGTCGCTCTTCAGAACTAGAGTTTGTGGCTGTTTGTTTATTTTTATTTCCTCCCTTCCAGTCTGAATTTTATGGCCAGGTTTGTTAAGTTTCAATAAAATATCGGTTAAGTTTATGGCATTTTTATTTGTTATTGTTGTTATAATTTTCTTTTGGTAGTGGAAGGTGGGATGAAGTGTTGCTCAGCTGGTGGCAGAGTGATAGCAGTGCCATGCCAGGTGCTTAGAGATACCAGAGTCCTCTTTCCAGCTCTGCCACTGATTATTTGTTTGATGTCAAAGATTTCTGCTCACCTCAAAAGAAGAGGAGAATATTCTCTGCTTCTTACGAGCGGTAGCTGCAGAGTCTTTTGGTTCTCAGCCACTGTGGGAGTACAAAGCTCTGTTACTACCCTGGGCTTTTATTAAGATGGTCAAGGCAATCACTCAGAAAATGGGGTCAGAAGCATCTTTGTGTGTGTTAAACATGGCTATCGTCACACTTAAAGTTGAGCACTGTCAGAGTGGGCTGTCCCCAGTCTGCCAGCTCCTTTCTCTAGGTTTCTTGCCTTTAAAATAGTGAGTAACCTGAGAGGTCGGGAAGTGACAGGAGCCCTTTGCCAGCTGAGCAGAGGAGGTGATGGTTACAGCTGCCTCCTGACTAGTCCCGGTTATTTTACGCAACGCTGTGGGATTGCTCTCTGGAACAGGTTGGGCAGGTTGACAGTGAGCACAGACAATGAGCTATTCCTGGCTTCGCGCTTTTCAGGCACCAGTGGGAGGGTCCTGATCCAAGACTCACTGTGCTCAGGATGAGTCTTTCTCTTGACTGTCTTGGGTGTTGTATCTAGCAGCGATGTTTCTGCTTTCCTTTGATTCTGAGAATTGCCAGCACCTGACAGAAGAGCCGATCACTAAGAGAGCAGCAGAGAACGTAGTGAACATGAAATCTCCAGCATAGACCTCCCACCTGTTCCCTGACCTTTGTCAGAGGTGGCTTCCTTCAGAGGAACCTTCCTGGCCCACCTCCAGGGCACAGCTGGGATCTGTTCAGTGTTTCTTCCCTCTCTGGCAAAGGGAGAGGGATTGCCAGGCATTTCTCAGAGCGTACGCATGAGCCGTAGTTGGGCAATTCCACCAGGACTGTGGTTGCCAGTCTTCCAAGCTGGAAATGGCAGTGTAGATGATGAAAGTATATTTGGGACTGGAGCTGAAAGCGTAGCTGACCTGGGCCCCTGAGGTCTCTCCTTTCCAGGGCTAACGTCATGTATAACTAAACCTTGCACGTTGAGCTGTCTCACACTTAACGCGCTGATCTGCACGATAAATTCTGAAATAATCCCATAAAACCTTTTTATTTATTTTTAACCCCCTTGCTGCCTTCCCTGCCTTCCAGTTACATGATGGGTTTGTTTCTTCTGTTAAATGGTTGAGGTGCTCAGATATCTCAAAGCTGGAAGCATAAAACTTTATTTCTGCAAAGGCGGGACTTATATATTTTTTCTTTTCATTTTTTTATCCTGATCCCACCCAGTTGTCTTCACTGTTATAATTTTTTTAGTGTAACATTGACGACTGGTGCATGCAGCGGGGAATTTGCTTACAGAGCTTTTTCTTCTGGGGCAGCTGGCCCAGGAGGGCTGTGACACCCTTATGTTCTCTCACAGGCCATCACAATTAAAGACTTTTGCCAGCGTGATGGGCACTGGGAGTCTAACCCAGGTGCCTTCACGTTTTTGTGGGCCTTTTGCTCCTGGTGCTCTGCAGTTCCCACCAGTGACGGGTTCCTGATGTCCTGAAGGCAAACCCCATGCACCGCTCCCTCACAGAGCCCCGCTGTGGCTCAGCCAAAGCTCCAGCCGTGGGGCTGGATGGGATCTGGAGGTTTCACCCTGCAGGGAGCAGCACAGGCTAGAATTACCCACCGTGTTCTGAGCTTCTCAGCGTGGGCTTGGTTCGCCTGCTGCAAAGGCTTCTGCTCTCAACAGTGGGGCTTGTCTGGGTAATTCTGATCTCCAGTGCAGTCTGGTGGGTGCACACCTCCAACAACCAAGATCCCTCAGAGCTGTCTGAAGGATTCTGATGCTGTCCGAGTCCTCCAGGCTGTGTTTTGTTTGTCTCAGTCAAAAGCATGAAGAATCCTTTCTCCAGCTGAGGAGCTGTTGAAGAATGTCCTTGGCATTGAGCTGTAACATGTGGCTTTGAATAACCTCAGGAGTGCATCCTTTTTTTTGCTTGCTCTGTTCTTCATACTACTAACCTGACTGTGTGTTTTGTTTTTGTGGTTGCTTTGCATGTTGTTCCTTCCTCTTGGCTGAGAGTCATGGGGTGGATCTTTTTCCTTTCTGTGATTCAGGTGCCTCACTCTTTCCTTTCCAGGTTCTTCCAGTTCTTTTAACATGTCAAACTCTGGAGATTTGTTCATGAGCGTGCAGTCTCTCAATGGGGATTCTTACCAAGGGGCCCAGGTTGGAGCCAACGTGCAGTCACAGGTAGGGACCCATCCGATGTACTGCCAGTGAATGCATTAGTGTTGGAGGAGCCTTTGATTGTATTGGCACTTCTCCCTCCCGTCTGAAAAGAGCAAATCTCAACCAGCACAAACGAACCAACCAACACTTTAAAAAGGCAAAGCAAACTGAAAAACCAACCAACCGAAAAAAGCAACAGGAACAACCACCAAAAAAAAAAAACCAAAACAAAAAAACCAACCAAAAAACAATCCAAAAGAAACCAAAACCAAACACCCAACCAAACCAACAACCATGGTCTTGAGGAGACTTGCCCACACTTTGTGAATGCATTTGGCTCTGGCTTGATAGTCGTACTTAGGAGGAGAAAAGGTGTAGGAGAAAAGGCACAGTGTCAAACAAAAGCAGCTCAGGTTTAGGTTCTGCTTGCTTTATTCTTCCAAGGGAAGGGGCCAGATGTTTGGACTGGTGTCTCGTTTTACAAGACTTCCACTTACTCCTTTGATGCCAAACCAGGTGTCTGCTGAAAGGCAATAAATGTTCAAATACACAGATAAATTTTTTATTATTTTTTTATAAGTAAAATCCACCCTTCACCGTCTCCCCACCTCCCCAAAGCACAGGCACTCACACCACCCCGTGTACATACCAGGAGGAGAGAGCCAAGGGAGCTTTGAGCAGCATTGCTGAAACATCAACCCATGCTTGGGGCAAAAAGAAAGAATTTAAAATAGCCAGGATCTCACTCAGATCTCCCACTTCCCATCCGATGTCCAAATATGCCATGGGTCCCCTCTCTGGCATCTAAGGCTCTGTTCTGTGCTGAGAGACAACAGCCACTCTGACACTTCCGCATTGGGCAAGGAGAGCTCTCCAAAGCCAAGGCTGCTCCCCCGTGGGGCTGGACATGGAGTACTCATCATCTGTGGGCAGTGAGATGTGCTCACCACATGTGCCACTGCTGGGGCTGGGCTGGGGGAGTGAGGGGGAGGAACAGGGCACCCAGAGGAGAGCTGCTGGTGCCTTTGCCATGGTAGGTATATTTCCTTTCTGGGCCCTCCACAGTGAAGGTCCTTGGCCGACTCCAAAGATCTCCTTCCACTGCTGTGAGCAGTGCTTGGGGTCAAGGGTGGAAGAGGGTAGGGGTAGGAAGGTGGGTGCTTGAGCACAGTGGTGGAGATGGCTGCAACGATGTGCTCCAGGAGATGCCACCCCATGCCTGTCACGCTGTTCTCCTTCCCCACTCTTTTTGTCAAAGGACATGGGACCAAGGAGAGTGTGACAGGGCTGCTGGGGCAGGCAGGGGATGGTGAGGGAGGCAGGAGAGGTCCTCTGGCTCATCTCTCTCCACAAGACCAACTGCGGCTCTCTTTTACCCCTCTTTGCATATCTACCTTTATTTTTATTATGGTGATGATCGTGATTATTGTTACTACTGTTCGTTTGCTTTTATCTTGCCAAAGATGAATGGAAGCAGCTTTGGCCACTAACCTTTCATTCCCTCTAATTTGTGTTTTTGTTGTCGTTGGTCTGTTTAGGTGGATACCCTTCGCCATGTTATCAGCCAGACAGGAGGATACAGTGACGGACTCGCGGCAAGTCAGATGTATAGTCCGCAGGGCATCAGTGTAAGAAAAAAAAATAGGCTTGGATTCTGGTCTTTGGGGTTTTTTTTCATTTTTGTTCTCTCACTACCAATTATTTCAAAGCCATAGGGCTCAGAATGCCACTTAGTAGGACTTGTCTTTGCTTTTACGGTCACCTAGTTTATTGCTTCTGTATTGGTCACGCCAACGGCAGAGCTTTGCCCACAAAAAAAGTGGCGCCAGGGCAGGCTGTGTGCAGGCAGCTGGCGTCTCAGACTGTCACAGCCCATCAGCGTTCGCCCGGCACCTGCGGCCACACGCGCTCGGCTGAGAGGAGCTGCTAAACAGGTGACACCTCATGTAACCACGGTGGGGAATGTCACTGCGAACGCCCCAGCCCTGAGATGGTTCCACACGGAGGCCAGTGGCACCATCCTGGAGCGACCAGCTAAAAATAACCCATCCCTGGCCGGCGTCCGAGAGCGCGGCGGCGATGGGGTTGGCGGTGATGGGGTTGGCGGCGATAGCAGTTACAAATAAAAGGGGGAAAAAAGCCCACAAAGCCAACCAGTGTCAACCCAAGAAAACCTCGCCCAAGCGGGCTGGGGGAGGATGCAAGGGGGAGGGCAGTCTCTGGAGCATCTTCTCCTTGTTCTTGGGTGCGCTGGCGGGTTCTGACTAGCATGAAAATTCGTAGCGACAAGCTGTGTCGCACAGGGGGAAATCGATCAGACACACACAAGGAGAACCCAGTGTAGATTCGGGACAGCAATCCAACTTCATTTCTCAGATCAATCGTCCACCATCTCAGTGGCGGTGACAGCAAGCTGGGAGAGGAGGGCAGCCTGGAAAAGGAGGCTGTGAGCGCTGAGTGGGTGGTGGCAGTGGTGTCCGGAGTGGCACAGAGGAGGAGGCAACCGGCCTTGGACATAGCTGGCTGCCACAGGATGCTGATGGTTGAGACAGGGTGGTCTTGAACTGGTCAGGGAGGTGATGATCCTCTGGGTGGGATGGTGGTCCTGCAGGTGAGACCCCAGCATGGTGCACCGTCCAGTCCCATCACCCTCCACTCCTCTGCGCCGTTTGTCACCTGGAGTGTGACCATCTTGCAGGCCGGCCACCACCAGCGTGCAGAGAGGGTGCAGGAAGAGGGGTGCCCTGGGACGGGTGACTCTGCTCCCCTCTCCTGCAGGCACCGGGGCTTAGTGGGCGGCTTGACGTCAGGAGGCAGAGGCAGGGAGGATTTGTGAAGTAATGTAATTGAACATGTGCAGATAATTATGTCTCATTACATAAGCCCCTTGCAAAAACGGCACTTGGAAATGCCACATGAAAGAACCTATCGTTCCGCATTAATTTCTCCGTGCACTGAATTTATTCCCTTTCTGGCTTTTTAATACTTGGAGAGTAAATGAATCGCAGGCTGATCATGATAAGAGATGATACTTTTGTATAAATTAAAATACCCCCAAGGAAAGAGGCTGAGCTGATTACAGTTGCAGTTGGCTTGGAAAATAACAGTGGACTGGGTTAAGCCAAAATTTGGGGGGGAGGGTTGCTGCTGGGGATTATGAGGCAGGGAGGGGGTGATGGGGGAGAGGAGAAGGAAGAGAGAGTGAAAACGCAAAAGCTGAATAGGACAAGGAGAGCTGGGTTGGTGTTTCTGGCTGTGGTTCTCAGTGGGAGAACCAGTGTTCCCATGAGTAGCCATGAGAACTGGTGAGCTGATAGTGGCAGGGGCTCGACAGACACCTCTGTACTTTCCAGACGGGGACCTGGCATGTTTGTCATCTGACGTCTTCTCAGGCTGGTTTTCAGGGAGGGCAGGAGCCCAAACCGACCTGTATTGGATGTTGTCAGGAGAGGGGCAGGTTGGCAAAGGGACTGCACTGTGTGAGTGACTCCTCAATTCCCCATAAAGCTGTGGTAGGCATGGGGAATGAGGCAGGGAGTCCAGAGCTGAGCAGATAGTTCAGGAAGCACCTTCTGGATTGCCTCTTTGTCCCCAAATGCTTTGTTTCCCCTATATTCCAGTCAGTGTACTCCAGCCTGATTGTCACTTAATGTCTTCCCATCCAGTGAGATCCCTTGATGGATCCCAGTTTGTCCACCCTCAAGTGTGGCTGCCCTTTAGGAAACATTGGTCCTGGGTTCCTCAGTGCAGGCAGGGTGGCTGTCTCCCACAGACGGGGCTTCCCTGCCTTTCTCTGAAGCCTTTAATGCCAAGGAGGGGCAGTGGAATGTGGAGCAAAGCTGATTGTGACACAGAAAGCTGCCGTCCCTGCCTCACCCGAGCATCCCCATGAGCTGCTGGAAGGAGATGAGCCGAAACCTAGTCAAGAGCCCTGTCACAATGATGTCTGCACAGGACTGAGGTTAAGTCATCCCTGGAGCCCGTCAGCACCGGGAAGTCAGCACCAGGTTGCCTGGCTCCACTGCTGGAAACCTTGGCAGGGGAGACAACGCTCAGGGTTTGCCTTCTTTGATGGAGGATGAGTTTTTAAATGCATGTAAGTCATGACAGCTGAGAAGGGGGATCTACCCAAAGCCCAGTTCCCTGCGTGGCTCTTCTGCTCTGGCTGACAGGCTGCTCTGCAGAGCGGGATGGGCTGGAGTCGGTTCTGCATCGTTAGCAGGATAATGGGCAGTGTCCCAGACATCGCCAGCCCTGTGACCCACAGCAGTGGCTGAGACAGAGGGAGAACAGAGCCTTCTCTTCACAGGTGGGGACAGCGCCAGTCCCAACAAGGGATGGGGACGCTCTGACAATGGAGGGCTGCTGGAGACAGGAGCTGTCTTGAGGATACCCAGCCTTGGGTCGCACTGAGAAGAAGCAGGCACCTGCCCTCCTTTCAGGAGGTTTGGGGCCTGAGCTACCCCTTTTGGCAAACTGGGGCTGTAGGGTTTTGCACCATGAAGTGAGAGTTGTTAAGTGTGTGGGCTGTCTGGACAGTGTTTGTTCATGGGGGTCCACATGTGTACCCAGGAGGTCTCCGAGACCACGGGTTTCAAAGCATTTAGGAAAGCTCGGGTTCTGATGGGTTCCAACAGAAGCTGGATCTTTATTGCCACAGTCCTCTGGAGGATTCCACCCTCACCTTTGCTGCCACTGCCTATGGCTGTAAATCCACAGTGTTCTATTTCCTGCACATGCTAATGAATGAGTGAACTCTAGTCATCTTAAAGCCCTTTTAGAAATTTGGTTTTGAACTTAATTTAACTTACAGATAATTTAAAAGTCTAATATGAGGAGCTGTTCTTAAAGTTCATAAGACAGTGAAGTTTTTGAATTAAAACCACTGCTGTGCAGACCTGTGCCTGTTCACAGAGCAGTGTGTTTGTGACCTGGATGGTAGTGGCCAGTGGCTGGGTGTGATGGGGAGTTTTGGATCCACTCTTGCCAGCAAGGATTGGTACATAAAGAAGCTGAGAGCTCCTTAACTTGACCTGAGATCTTTTGTTCTAAAAATTTGAGCCTTGGGAAGAAAGTGGTTGCTCTGTTCCTCCGCCAGCTGCAGTTCACCATCATGGTCAAGCTTTGATTCATGGTCATGGCCATCAGCTAGGGTATAGAAGTTGGTCTGTCAGGGCTTCGGTGCACAAGCTCCGTCCACAAGGGATATCTTGGTGTTTTCTGATGGCCAGGGATGCCTGGCCATGACCCTTGGAAGGGATGTCCGGACAAGGCTGGAGTCTCTGGTCGGTGGTAAGACCTTCAGTGCATATTGTAAGGAGGCCCTGATAGAAGCTCTTAAAAGCTCAGAGCTCTGAAAAGGCTTTGAGGCTGCTCTGTCAGACTGGCCAGTAACTGGTGGGTTTGGAGGCTGACCTGACACCCTGTGCCATTGTTGGTGGGACAAGGATTTGGTCACAGGAGGTGGGATGCTGAGACAGCCTCCGTGCTAAGCAGAAGGCGCCTTTAAAAATTGGCAGAAAGTCATCTCCCAGCCCCATGTAGGAGGCCCGGGCAGGGAGCCAGCCAGACTTGCTGGAGGTGACAAAAATGCTGAGACCTGTGGTAATGGGCACCAAAACCAGTTGCTTCAGCAATCTTTTGCTGGGGCTCCAGACTTGGACAGTCACCAAGGCTTTGCCTGTGCTTTGGCACCAGACGGTGACATCTGAAGAGATGCCCCGGAGATCACTGCTCTGTCTTTGGCATCTGCCCCTCCTGAAGAAGTCACAGCTGTGTGCAGGGGCTCTGCAAGGAGCAGCAGCCTCCTCAAAGACTCCCTTGTCTTTTAGAGAGATCCCAACTGATTTACTACAGTCAAATCCCAAGGGATCTCCTCGCTTGGAAGAGGTAGAGCCATCCGGGTGGAATTTGATGAATCCCACATGCGGCTTGATCCGTGCAGCAATGGAGTGAACTCCAGGATGAGTGGGGATGGTGCCTGCATGCCCTCTGCCTGGGGAAGGATCCGGCCTCCTCATGGAGGGCTTTTCCATACCAAAGGATGGTGTTGAGATGTCTCAGCTAACCTTGGGTCCTCTTTTCCATCACTTGACCCACAACTTACGGTCTTCCCAGGCTGCGTTGGCCTCTTGCCAACATTCTCTTGACTTCCCACTGGATGCCACCAAGGTTGTGTTCAGCCACACAAACTCCTGAAGCACAGGAAGTCTCATTCCCAGTCTGCAGTACCTTCCAAGGATTTTGGGGAGCAGGGTGCTGAACATGGAGCCACTGTTCGATTGCTCCTTCCAGCCGTGGCTGGCAGGCAAAAGCCTCGCTAAAAATAGTTGAATACAATAGGGCCGGAGCCCTGCTCCACGCGGCCCCCACCGCTCTCCCCCCTCCTGCTCGCCATAACGACCCTGCAAACACTAAATGGCATCGGAGTGCATTAAGCAGCAAACTCTCTGGTGACATAGCAATTACGGCTCTGAAATAGATTTGGTGCGTCACGGAAGATAAGGGTTTTGAAAGTTTCTGTTGTGATTATAGCTTGTAACTCCAACAAATAACAGGCTTGGTAATAAGAGGCTGCCAGCACAGCTATTGTGGTTCTCTCTCACTGATGGCACGTAAATTGCTATTAATGTCCTAAGTGTACTTGAATATGCCAGTCTCAGGGCGGCAGAGTTGGCTCTGTGTCTCTCTTTACGCGGCCTGTCATTGTCGGGCTGATAATCTACAGTAATTGCTGCCTCTTGCAGCAGTCCAAGATGTGTAAGGGTGGATATTGCATCTCGGGGAGTGCAGGGATGGTGGGTCAGGGCCTTGGTGTGGGTGGGAGCTGGTGGGGGCAGTAGGCGTGGGGTAAACGGGGCTGGTAATGCTTGTGCATGCTCTGGTTTCACACTTGCACGCAAGGTGGAGTGGAGTGGGGCTTGCTAACCTGTGAGCAAGCTCAGGTCGTGATTCCTGCTTTCCTTGCTGTTGCCTGAACCATGCACATGTGGAAGAGCACACAAGCCCAGGAAGGGGTGTGCACACCTCTTGTCTTTTTTGCTTTGTGCATGACTGCTGTGAGGTGGTCTGACTCCTCAGACGTGGGTTCTTGTGGCTCACCTGTGGTCAGCTCTTTGCTCCCATCTCAGCAGCCTTTCAGGCAGGCAGGAGCTGGGCAGCAGCACCTCAGGGTGGCAAATTTTCCTACCCTCACCCCTCTGGGGTGTGCAGGGTCCCAGCTGGCAGGGGCCGTGTTGGATGACGCGGCAGGCAGGGGGACAGCCAGAGTGGGAAAAGCAGCCTGGGTACGTCTAAAGTGGGACAGCGACTGCTGCCAACTGGAGCTTGGGCAGTGGCTGGGAAGGATTAATTAGCTAAGCACTGAATCAATGTCAGAGCAAGCAGAGGAGGTTGGGTGTGACATCTGCTCCTCTCCAAAGGGGATGGCAGCCGCGGAGGAGCAGCTTCTGTGCACTGCCGGCTCCCGCCTGCGGCAGCCAGGGCCCTCAGGTAGCTCAGCTCTCAAGTGCCTGGAGAATTTGGCTCTGCATCTGTTTTTAGGAGAAGAAACACATTGTCTGCCATGCTTTGCTGCATGAGCCCTCAGATGGGATGTAATGGTGGCACCTCTGTTGCGCTGTGGCTTGGCTTCCCTTGATGAGGTGGGGACATGGAGCTTTTCTGGGGGATACAGCACAGCTCAGCAGTTCCATGAGACCCATTGCTTGTTCTGCATGTTCACAGCCACTTGGGTTCAGATAACATTCAGGCTGGTGGTTCTGGAGTGAGGTGTTTGCTATTTTCTTTCTTCCCTATGAGGAAGGGTTGTAATCAGGGGTTAAAAACCCCCAAATGACCAGAGCTTGGGGTTCTGGAGAAATACGTTTTTTTTAAGGGATGGACTTTGTGTGAGCACTTGCAGTTTACCAAAATCTGTTTTCAGCAGGAATGTTTCTGCCCTATTCCACTGATGGAGCCCTGTGGTCTGGGGTGGGATGGGGGAGTCAAAGGGGACATCTTTGCCTCCTACACTGGTCCCAGCTGAGGGAGAAGGTGGGGGTGGGGGGGTCTGAGGTGAATGGGTGCTTTGAGTAGGGCTGTTTGTGCCTTCCCATTGGGTGACTGATGTCTCTGTGTGTTCCTTCCTGCAGGCTAATGGAGGTTGGCAAGACGCTACTACCCCATCATCAGTGACCTCCCCCACAGAAGGCCCTGGCAGCGTTCACTCTGATACCTCCAACTGATCTCCCAGCAAATTGCATCCCTGGCTGAGCCGGCCCCGGCGGGGGTGGGAGGGGAGGGGGCCTCTCCTAACACCGCAGCAGTCAGACTGGAGGTGAACCCAATCAGCACACACAAGAAGACTCCTTCTCTTCTCTTCTCTTCGTCGGGATGCTTTTTTCAGCCAATCTGGACACTTCTTTATACTCTCTTCCCTTTCTTTTCTGGGTAGAAGCCGCTCTCCCCCTCCTCGCCACCGCCACAACACCACTCCCTTCCCCTCCCCCTACCCACTGAAGGTAGAAGGATTTTAAGGAGGAAAAGCAAAAATCCACCACCACGCAAACCAACCCCAGAGCAGTGTACAGCCTGATGCTGGGTGTCTTTCTGAGGAGCCACAAATGTGCCTCAGTCACATCTCGCTCCCTCGCTAGCAGGCAGCCCCTCTGCCCCCCTTCCTTTCTCGCTACCTCTCCATAGGGAATCGCCACCGTAGGGAATCTGCTCCCACCTCATCTCCACAGCCTCCTGCACTCAGCCCTGCCCCAGTGAGCTGTCCCTTGGGTGCTGCAGGGACAGGGCAGGTGGAACAGGCCCCGTGCACATAGAAGGAGCCAGCCTGCTCCCCTTCACTTCCAGAAGATACCATTCCCATTCGCAGCGCCAGGGAAACCACCTGCACTTCCCAGTCCCAGCCCTACTCGGCCTAGCATCCCTCCCGCTGGCTGCTGTGATCTGGATGAGCCACGAAACCCTGCTGTCCTCCCTGCCAGTTGTTGGAGGGGAGAAGAGGAGGGAAGGATGGGAGGCAGAGGCAGGTGAGAAGCAACCATTGCTGATAACGGAGGTGCTTACACCTCCACGGAGCTGTGTGGGATCTGGCATGGATGGCTGATGGGACACCAGCACTTCTCTCACAACACCTAGAGAGGCTGGTGGTGGAGTTTTCCTGGTGAGGGCAGTGTCACGGGGTGTTGGCTCCTGTTTCTAGGAAGTGCCGCACTGCAGGAGAGGAGGAGCTGGGTTCCCCAGTTCAGGCAGGACCTACAGAAGTTTGTGCCACCCCCTGCATTCCCGAAGCCCTGCCGAGCTGGGAGCGAGGGATGGGCAGCAGAATGCCAGATGCTGGAAGTGCTGGGGTGAGTGTCTCGGGTGCTTTTGGTAATGCTTCATGCCACAGGTTTGCTCTGTAGGACAGGTCGGTGCCCCACTGGGGGGTGTCTGTGTGCTGAAGCTGCTGCTTTTATCCCAGGAGTTACCCTGGGCAGTGGCCATGGAAGAACTCATGGGATTTTTTGCGCAGCTTTCCTGGTCCACTGTGGGGACAAGCGGTGGTGGCTGGCAAGCGAGGCTTCATCCTGCCCCTTCAGGCTGATGCTGGGAGGACATGGCTTTCCTGGAAGAGCAGGAAGAGGCAGCACCAGTTTCCCTGGGCAGCGGGCTGAGCTACGTGCCAGGGTGGGACTTCTGGCCATCAGTTCTTACAGTGGGTCTGAGGAGGCTGAGCCAGCATGCATCAGGACCCTGGGTGTGCCGGGGACTGGTGTGAGTGCAGGATGTCTGAGACCTCATAATGGATCCCAGTATCCCTTGGGATCAATACCTCACGCTGTTGAATGTCCATGCCCACCCTGCATGTGCTGGCCTCAAGGTGGGAACTGCCAGGAGGGAGCAGCATTAAGCAGAAACCGTTTAAAATTAGAGCTCTGCCAAAAATACTTCCACCCTTCTGCTGGAAAAAATAATGGTCCTTGCCCGCAGGGCACAGTGGTGCTGTGGCCACAGCTCTGACACACTGTTACCTTGCAGCACAGGGGCTTTATGTGTCCAGCAGTGACACTTCCTGCTCCTTTTGCATCCACACCAGGAGTGAGGACCCTGTGGCAGAGCAGGATGTGACATGAGGGGCCTAGGGCTGCCTCCCAGCTGTGTGTTAAGAGCATGGAGAAGGTTGTTTTCCTGCAAGGACAGTCGGGAGGTGTTGCCCACCTTCCCCAGCTCTGCACCTTCCCACTCTCCTCTTCTTCCCATGGCCTCCCTCAGTGCTGCCTTTTGTCCACTTCCAGCTTATTTTACATGAACCTGTTCTGGCAAAGTGTTCCAGGGACACAGGACTGGGTCAGGCCTGTTCTCCCATGCGGCAGCAGTGCCATGCCTTCGGGAATGCCTCTGTCCCTCTTGGAAACGAACCAAAACCACTGCCTGCTGGAGCCAGCCCACACGAGGGCTGCCCTCCCCTGCCCTGCTGCCCCTCCTGCCTGTCCCCCTGCCCAGGCACCCCCTGCGTGGGCTGGGCCCTCACTCCTCCACGGTACTTTGCAAATCCCCTCCTGGGTTCCCCAGTTGGTCCCTTGGTGTAGCTGCTTGCTTGCCTTTTTATTTGCTTTTTTTATTTTTGGGTTTTGTTTCTCCTCCCCATTCTCCTCCCGTGCTCCAGCCCCGAGTGTTGTGGGTTTTTTTCTTCTTCTTTTTTTATTATTATTTTTTTTTCTGCCCAGAAAAACCTGACTTCGATACCAAAAAAACAAAACAAAACAAAACAAAACAAAAAAAAAAAAAAAAAAAAAAAAAAAAAACCCCAAAAAAAAACAAAAAAAA
>VZRS01007858.1:257-30872 GCA_013398055.1 Ifrita kowaldi | reverse complement strand
TGGGTGCTTAAGCGAAACAAAAGAACCTAGCCACAGAGAGTGGGGGGTCGCATGGACTACTCGTCTTGCACATGGTTTGGGTACAGTCGGGACTGCTGGTGCTGGCCAGGCTCGGAAGCAGTTCGTCAGAACTTTTCTGCTTTTCGGCTGGTTTTTTTTCCATCTACTGGAGAAAACCAGGATTCCTGAGACCACCTTTTTTCCCTGCTCGCTGGGAGTCGGGCTGTGGCTGCCCTGCCTCCATCGCCACTCCAATCCTTCACTACTCTGGAGCCCCTGCACACTTTTTGCCAGCTGCAGCCTCCCGGGATTCCTGCTGTAGCTCCTGATACATCTTGTCTGCCACCTGGAATCTGTGCTCACCTCTGCTGTTCCAGCCTGCTGTTCCTGAGGGTCCGGCCGGACACTGGGATCAGCTGCCTGGAGGGTCTGTGAAGCTCTTTCGTCCATTTCCCCTCCCCGGGACCCCGGGCCTGCCGGCTGTGAGCGCAACTGCACCAGAGGGGAAAGTGCCCACGGCCTGCGGCCGAGAGAGACTGGTATTGGGGCTGTGGTTCTGTCTCCTGCTACTGCCGGAGTTATTGTTGTTTTGTTTGCCTTGTTATCTGTAATAGGAAAGAACTGTTATTCCTAACCCACATGTCTTTGTCTGAAAGCCCCTTAATTTCAAATTATAATAATTCGGAGGGAAAGGGGAGGGATTGCATTTTTTTTTTCATTTCCGGGGAGGCCCCTGCTCCTCCTGGACAGACACCTGTCTTTCAAACCAAGACAGACCTTGGTCCAAGACCCTACAGTACCGCTGGACCAGAACCTCGGAGCCAGGGCCCCTTGGCTACTTCTTATATACTTGTACAGACATTGCTGAGTATGAAAACCTATGAAATGTTTCTACCAAAATCAAGGAGATTTTTGAAACTACTCTGGTGTTGGGTACATCTGCCTACAAAAGTTCTTTGGGATCTAAAACTAAGAAAAATCACCAAAAATAGGAAAGAAACTATTTTAAGACAAAAAAACTAAAGATAGGCAAAAGTTTCCATTTCAAAAGATTGGCATGATTAGGATTTGATGTTCAAAGGACAGAATTTGACAGAAGAGACAGAATTTTTGATCATTTGAATTATTCTAATGAAAGAGGTCCTCCTTTAAAAAGTTGCATTCATAAATGATAAATTTCCATAATGTTTAACATAATCTTTGAATATACAATAAAACAATAAGAATGCCTGAGCCAAGAAGTCTACAGCAAGTGTATAATTGACTCACAGTTTGGTTAAAATTACTGTTATAATACTGAGATAAATAGAAGATTAGAATTGAAAGAGAACCCCAGCAGCGGTCTAGTCCTTGACTTAGTGAGATTGTTTAAACACCCTGCCACGTCCCAAATGCAGAAGTGCTCCAAGAACTGTGACAGTTCAATTCACTTTTCCACTTCAGTACTTCACAGAGTAGTGAGAAAGTATGAGTAGTATGTGCATTTTTGTAAGCCAAGAATGGCAGAACAATTTAGTGCCTCACAGCAATCTGGAAACTCTTTCAGAAAAAGAATTCCATAAAGTGCTTATTTGATCAAATTCTCTATTTAATTTTGCTCTATTCATTATCCACTGTGGCATAATTATACACACCCAGACTACTTTGTTATGACACTACTGACCACTGTGCTAATAAGATGTAGCAAACAATCTGTTTACTCTCAAACGCATTTTGAGCAATTTACAGTAATTCAGTGTTATAAATCACGCTGTAGTGTTCTGAATGCATAAAACCCATGCACTTCAGAAGACAGCTTATACTTTATCCAAGTTACAGCTTGACTCAGTAATTATAAAATGGAAATGTACGTCACGCAGACTGTAGGTGCATCAGTGCATCTTTTTTTAAGGGAAGTACTCCAAAACATGATTGCAGAGATAAAGTAAATAGCCAGAAGTTATATTATAACACTCTTCAATAGGAAATAAGCTAGTTAAATTCCGGGTGAAGAGTAAAGTACACCTGTGGTTGTCTCCTTCCACAGGTATACACAGACCTGCTCTTTGTAAACATTCATCTGGCTGAACAGAAAGTTTTGACTGGAATGCAGAAAAAAAAAGGAGAGTTTATGACCTTTGGAAGAAGGGGCAGGCAACTCAGCCTAACTACAAGGATGTTGTGAGGTTATGCAGGGAGAGAATCAAAAGGGACAAAGTCCAGCTAGAACTCAAACTGGCCGCTGCCATAAAAGACAATAAAAACATTTCTATAAATACACCAGTAACAAAAGGAGGGCTGAGGAGAATCTCCATCCTTTGTTGGAAACAGGGGGAAACATAGTGACAAAGGATGATGAAAAGGCTGAGGTACTTAATGCCTTCTTTGCCTCAGACTTTGAGACTGTTCTGGGGGTACCCAGGCCCCTGAGCTGGAAAACAGTGATGGAGAGAAAAATGAAGCCTCCATATTACAAGAGTAAATGGCCAATGACCTGCTATACCACCTAGACTCAACAAGTCTCTGGGGCTGGATCCATCCCAGGGTATTGAGTGAGCTGGGGAAGCAGTCATCAATCTACTTTCTGTTATTTACCAGCAGTCCTGGCTCATTGGAGAGGTCCAATGTGACTGGAGGTCAGAAAATGTGATACCCACCTACAAGAATGGTCTGAAGGAGAATCCATGGAACTATAGGCCTGTCAGCCTGACCTCAGTGGAGGAGAAGGTCATGGAGCAGATCATCTTGAGTATGGTCACACAGCGCATGCAAGGCACCAGATCCTGTCCAGCCAGCATGGGTTTAGGAAGGCAGGTCCTGCTTGACTAACTTCACCTGCATAGCGGATGAGTGAAAGTCTGTAGATGTTGTCTGCCTGGAATTTAGTAAAGCCTTTGACACCATTTCCCACAGAATTCTCCTGGAGAAACTGGCTGCTTATGGCTTAGATGGAAATACACTTCACTGGGAAAAAATAGTTGAACACCCAGTTGAACACCATTCAATGGTATTGAATGGACTTACATCCAGCTGGCAGATGGTCACTCATAATGTTCCCAGGGATCAGTATTGGGCCAGTCCCATTTAATATATTAATGGGTGGTCTGGATGAGATCTAGGACACCCTCAGTCAGTTTGCAGACAACATCAAGCTGGGCAAGAGTGTTGAAGTGCTGAACAGTAGGAAGGCTTTACAGAGGGATCTGGACAGGCTGGATTGATGGGCCAAGGTTCAACAAGGCCAAGTGCCGGGTCCTGCACTTCGATCACAATAACCCCATGCAGAGCTACAGCTTGGGGGAAGAGTGGCTGGAAAGCTTCCCGGTGGAAAAGGACGTGGGGGTGTTGGTTGTCAGTGGCTGAACATGAGCCAGTGTGTGCCCAGGTGGCCAAAAAAGCCAACAGAATCCTGGCTTCTATCAGAAATAGTGTGGCCAGCAATACTGGGCAGAGATCATCCCTCGGTACTCGGCGCTGGTGAGGCCACACATTGAATCCTGTGTTCAGTTCTGGGCTCCCCACTACAAGAAAGACATTGAGGTGCTGGAATGTGTCCAGAGAAGGAAAACTGAGCTGGTGAAGGGGCTGGAGCACAAGTCTTATGAGGAGCAGCTGAGGAAGCTGGGGGTGTTTAGCCTGAAGAAAAGGAGGCTGAGGGGAGACCTTATGACACTCTACAATTACCTGAATGAAGGTTGTGGTACATCTCTTCTCCCAAGAAACAAGTGAAAGCACAAAAGGAAATGGCCCGAAGTTGCACCAGGGGAGGTTCAGAATGGACACTAGAAAAAATTTCTTCAGGGAAAGGGAGTATTGGAACACATTGCCAAGGGAAATAGTTGAGTCGCCATCTCTGGAAGTATATCGAAAATGTGTGGATGTGGTGCTTAGGGGCATGGTTTAATGGAAGACTTGGCAATGCTGGGTTAATGGTTGGACTTGATGACCTTGTTTTGCAACCTAAACAATGCTATGATTCTAAAAGGTTGCACTCATCAAAAGTCACTCGTCAAAAAATAAGGCAGCCCAGCAGAACTATTATTTTAAACTATTATTTAAACTATTGTTTAAACTATTATTTAAGCTAGCCTAGTTCATTTTTTCTGAGAAAAAATGAAAGTGCTCATATGAGCAGTGTGCAGGCAGATCTGAGGACAACAATCTTTGACAGAATAATGAGGAACTGAGGGTAATAACCTTTACCACCAACAAAGCCAGATGGTTTGTTCATGCCACAAGGCTGCAGAAACCTCTAGTGCTCCAGGAATGCAGATCTTCAATGAGAACAAATTTTGAGCATTCAAGAGAAAAAAAAAAAACAAATACCACCACTGCTACTGACAAGAAGTAGACATAATTCATCCTAGCATTAAAAAGGCAGATGGTTCATCTAACAAAAAAAATCAATGGTATTTGTCATACTTAATGCTGACATTTTTTAAACTTCTCTGTATTTGCAGGGCAAAGGCCAGCCAAGCTATGCATATTTCATCTGCTGGAAGAAATGTTGACCTTAACGTCTTGCCCTTTTTCAACTCTGACCTTTTCAGACTACAGTGAAGGGGTAATCATTACAGTGGGAATAGATATTCACATGAAGGACAATATAGTTTTTAGTCCAATTTGTTATTTAATTCTTTTGTTTAAGGAGTAGTAAGATTTTGGCTCAGTTTCCATTACGTAAAAAACAGGATTATGTTTGCTTGCTTTTTTAATAATTTGCCTACTTGTCAATGTAGATTGTATGTCTTTAGAAGACTAAGGTTATTTCTGGAAAGTAGGATCATTTTCTAATATTTAACCCTGGCCACATCAGGTCTGGAAGTTCCAGTTAAGGAAGGGATACAGAACACTGGAGATTCTCAGGAAGAACATGCTGACCAGATGTGATATATCATGAACAAGGCAAGGTAATTTTCTTTTGAGATTAGTTTTTTCACTGGTTTTATCAAGGCTTGCTAACAAAATACGCAGTAGTCGTGTGTCTCTCCATTGCCAAATGAATTACAACTTAGTTTTGGTGCAAGTGGTCATAAAACAGCAATCTGGTAAGAGTCCTTTCACTTCACTCACTAGTTCTCCGGTTTTTATTTGCAATACACAATATGAGTTACTGAATTCCTCACTCAATTTCCTCTCTATTCTTGCAACCACCACTATCCCATTCAACCAATCACTTCTGCTTTCCTTTATTTTCCATCTCTGAGTTGCTTTTTCACCTAATATCCTATCACCCCTCAATGTGTTCTAAATAAAAGGGGTGAAAATCAAAATATTTGGTTTGCCTCTTCTTTTGTTTCCAGAACCTTCCTATTGGGAATTCTGGATTTCATTTCACATACATGCAGTACAAAGCAAGGTTTTGTGAACATTGTTTCCACATGTTTTTTGGTGTCTGGGGACTGGTTCTACTAAATAAATACACTATACTGTTTACTCACATTACCCTTGGAGTGATATGAAACTCTGAGCATTCAAATGCTCAGGTATTGGAATTACAGGAACAAAGGAAAAGGCAAAACCAAAATCCTGAAGTCAATAAGAAATTTGATTGTCTTTCAACCAAAGCTCACCCAAAATCCTTATTTGCTGAGAAAGTCTCATCCACCGTATAAATTGTGACATGAAGGCAGAGCACAACTTAAACTATTTTTTACTTTTACGTAATCATGGTTAATGAACTACAGAATTCAGTGAAGAGATGTCCAGAGAAAATTAACTGCTTTATTACCAAATGCTTACTGAAGGCCATACTCATAAGAGATTTAGCATGTTTACCTTAAGTATCCCATTGAGACTAACGCTAATTCACATTTTGGCAATTTAAAAAGAGTAGGCCTACTACCATATTGTGATAGTCAGGTAGGAACAGGATTTTTTAAAGTTTTTCAGCAGTGAACACAAGACCTATTTGTACTAGAGTAAGTTCTTTTGTCTTACTGGTCGGATTCACAATAGATCCAAATTACCTCTGGTTTGGGGCTTTTTTTCCCACATGGCTTGTTCTGAAAAAATGAATGCTTATACTTTATTCTCTAAAAATAGACATTGTCAAATTTATGAAGGTGATTATTACTGTAATAATTACTGGAGAAAATAACCTAATTGACCATGTCCTAACGTCAATTATAATACATTCCCTTTGTGAACCATGCATGAATCTGACCCTTTAATTTTTCTTATTTTCCACAAAAAGGTTGTTTTAGAATAAGATACTGACCATGGAAATAATCAGTTTGTTTACAATTATTTTCCTTACAAACAAGGACTCACACAAGTGAATAACCATTGTATCCAATGTGAGCTAGTTAAGCAATGCTTAGACTACTCAGGAATGCATATAATAAGAAGTGAGTCTGCCTTTTTGTATGTTGATTTCTCAGATTACCATTTTACTGTGTTTTAGAGCACATGGTAATAATCAAATACATTAGGCACGATGCATTACCAATACTGTCATCTACATTTTAATTAGTCTCAAAATTACACGGAAGAAAAATTACAAAGACTTATGATAGTTAATACAGATTTCAATCTATACATGCAATTTTAAACAATATGCTAAGCTGTTAACTAAGGTAAAAAGAGGCTGCAATAACAAGAACGCCTCTCTGTAAAGGACCAAGGCAAAGAAAGACTGGTGCTATGTGAAATACACAGGTGAAACTGATGCAATGGTATCCTCAGTCCACTAAAAATGACAATGAAAACTGAAGAAAGGCATAAAGCATACCTGTTCATACACAGTCAGCAGGCTTTCTTAATGTTTAGTTAAATCTCAAAACTACCCAAAAAATCGCTTTAGTAAGATTAATTTATTGATAACAAAAGTGGAACTATCTAACTTGGATGTCACGTACCTGGACTTCTGTAAGGGCTTTGATGCAGTCTCCCACAACATTCTTGAGGCTAAATTTGGGAGATATGGGTTTGACATATGGACTGTTAGATGGGTAAGGAATTGGGTTGATGGACACCTCCAAAGAGTTATAGTCAATATCCAAGTGGAAACCAAAAATGAGTGGTGTTCTTCAAGGGTCCATACTGGGACCAATACTATTTAATATCTTCATCAATGACATAGTGGGATTGGGTGTGCACTCAACAAGTATGCAGATGACACTAAAATGAGAGCAGTCAATTCACTTGAGGGAAGTGACACAGACAGACATGCAGAGAAACCCAGAGGAACCTGGGTAGGCTCCTGGAAGGTCTTACTGCAGCCTTTAAATATATAAAGGGGATTTATGAGAAAAACAGACTCTTTTTACTAGGGCCTGCAGGGACAGGACAACGGGCAACAGTTTTAAACTGAGAGAGGGTATGTTTAGATTTGACATAAGGAAGAAATTCTTTACTATGGGGGTGGTGAAGCACTGGAACAAGCTGCCCAGAGAAGTTGTGGATGCCCCATCCCAGGACATGTTCAAGGCCAGTTTGAAGGAGGCTTTGAGCAACCTGGTGTGGTGGAAGCTGTCCCTGCCCAAGGGAGCAGGAGGGTCAGACTCAGTGATCATTAAACGTCCCTTCCAAACCATTCTATGACTTCATAAGGAAACTCTGTAAGACATTGTTTGGACTAGCTCCCTCCTCTTCCCCCACAACAACGCAGTGGAATGGGGAGGAAAATCAAAGTAGAATTTGCAGGTTGAGATGAGAACAATTTACTAATCGAAAATAATGTAAAAATACTATAATAATGGCAAATTATAATAATTAGAAAAAACCCTAGGGATGCATGATACAATTGCTCACCAGCTGCTCACCAATGCCAGATTCCCCCTACCAGTCCTAGATTAGCTCCTCCTTCCTGGTAACTCCCCCCAGTTTATATACTGGGCATGATATCCTATGGTGTGGAATATCTCTTTGGTCAGCTCTAGTCACCTGTCCCAGCCATGCTCCCTCCCAGTTTTATTTTCCTTCTCACTGGCAGAGCATGAGACAAGAAAGTTCTTGACTTAGAATAAAACCAAAACATCAGTGTGTTATCAACACCATTCTCATTACAAATCCAAAACACAGCACTGTAAGAGCTACTGAGAAGAAATTAACTCTACCCTAGCTGGACACCCTGCTAGGGAAATAAAATAATTTTATTGAAGAATTCTTGCTTATAAATAGCATAAGGTATGAAATTACTTAAGCTAATGTGTACAATACAACAGGGATGAAACAGATGTCTATTTAAATTTTGCTCTTGAAACAATACAGCTACAATACATTTATGTTCCCCTTAACATATTTTGTTGCATTTTGGGAGTAGATGGGATTAAAGTCTGCTGTTAACAGCCCTGTACATATCACTTTGACAGGTAAGAAGACAGTAACTAAGAACTAACTAGAGGAATCTGCAGCTTGAATATAGACAACATTCTTTGCTATATGTTTTTGCTGTATCTTCAAGCATAGAAACATGTTTCCTTGCAGTCTGACAGAAGTAAATAATCTTGTCTCAAGGGAGTGAAGCAGTGTGCATTTCATTTCCACCTGTCCTATTTTAAATCATCCTAAGTTACTTTCTCTTGATTTCTTCTTTTAGTAAGAATTTCTTATTTGTCTAATCACTGGCTGGAATGTATGTAGGCTAAATCAATTATATTCCTTTGTTAAGCAAGCCAGCTCGAAACAAGGAAAGCCATATACCCTGTTAAGTAGCCTTAGCAAAAATAAGCCATTCAAGCTGAAATTTTCCTGAAGAAAGCCCTAAAAAGGAGATGAAGATACTAATTATGTATGTAGGAAGCTAAAAGCAACACGAAATGCCAAGAAATTAATGTGAATAATTTCCTAGGATAAGTTTGGGAAAGGATAGAAATAAAGTATCATGATTTAGAGCTGCATGTTGGGATTGGGATTTCTGACTAAAAATAATTGCTTTTTCTTTATTCCTACTGTCTAGCAGAAAGAGAGCTGCATGTGCACTCTTTGTTTGGCAACAGGATTTCACTAAGAAGTGCTGACAGCAGGTGCTGGGATTCTGCTGCAGCTGCGGAAAAGACCACGGTGGCACACAGGTATCCACATTGCAGCCCATGGAGTACCCCAAAGCAGAGAAGGCAGATGTTTGCTGAAGAACTGCAGCCTTTGGAGAGGACCCATGTTAGAATAAGGAAAAGTGGGAAAGGAAAGGAGCAGCCAAGAGGAGCTGTTTGAGATTGACCACCACGCCCATTCCCCACCCATCCTGTGACACTCAAGTGGGGAAAGAAATTGAGGAGTTGGAACAAAGGAGAGGAGTTGGTCCTGGGAAAAAATCAGAGAGGGAAGGGAAGGTGTTTTAATTTCTGGTTTTATTTGTCACCATCCTAATTTATTTTAAATGGCAATAAATTAAATTGATTTTCTCCAAGTCAAGTCTGTTTTGCTGTGAGACTAATTGGTAAATGATTTCCTTGTATTCATTTTGACCCACAAGATTTTCCATCTAATTTTCTCCCTCTGTCCTTTAGAAAAGGGGGAATAAGAAGAGGGGAAATGAGAGAGCAGCAGTTAGGTGGGCATCTGGCAGCCAGCCAAGGTCAAACCACTACAACCAGGCATTTTCTTAAATTGGAAAAATACCTTGAGAAACCATCTATGTAATACAAATTAAAAATCAGTTTTACACACGCCCTCATATATGACAAGGACCATTTGATTTGATTAGAGGATCCTATTGCTTTAAATACCTTTTTCCATAAAGAACATTAATAGCTTTTAAAATTAGCTTAAAACAAAGACAACAACAACAACAAAAATATTTTTAAGAACTGTTTCTTTAAGAACTGTTTTCTAAGGTCTGCACTGTAATACCTTGATCTTTCACCTGTCTTTACTTATAGCTTAAAACCACAATTTAGGCAGTAATTACTTCAAATAGCCGTTAGTAATCCTATAATGTATTTTTATAGTTCTAAAATCCTTTTCTGTAACAGTTACTCTTATCCAATGCCTGACTTCAGAATAACAGGCATTTTCAGAGTACACTTCTCACATCCTGGATACACTTGGTTTCTTATAAATCACTACTTTCTCTCAAAATGGACCTGCTGGAGCAGTGATGGTACTTCAGTTATAAGTTGCTGGAGCAAGACCTGTGATCTACTGCTCGTCAACCATACAAGACTTTACTGACAACCAAATTAAAAGCCAGGTGCTCTTTTGCACCAGCACTCACTTAATTCCTCTGCTTGTCTTCCTGTCCCTGGAGTCTTACCTTCTTTTTTTCAAATACTTTCTTAGCTCCAAGGAGCTATACGAAGGCTGCACAATCTGAGAACAGATTGAAGCATGCTTTTTTTTGTGTTAATTCCTGAAAGACAGAGGAGTCGTTTTGAACACTTTAGGGTAAAAAGATCAAATTTGAGTTTCCCACTTTCTGCATGGGTATTTTGAGGACAAAGTCACTGCATACAAAAGTTCTACCCCACAATCCATTGGTGGCTGGGTTATGAACCTAAAAAGACTGAGTTTTGAACTGTATGATTTTTGAAAGAAATCTTCACTCCCCTGATCAGTATTTATATCCCAAATAACTACACTTACAGTATTTCCAGTTCTGACAAACTGCAGTGGAGCAGCTCTTGTTTTTCCAAAAATGAGGAATTGGAAATATAGAAGGAATTCTGTCTCATAGGCTTCATTTTATTCAAGGCTTATATAAATGTGCAATTCTACTGCTTGTAGCCTTATGCTATGCCAACACAAAACTTTAGACTCATTACAGATGTTTCAGTAGACATTTTTCTACAGAATTACAGACATACCAAGATGCCAGACACATCAAATACTACAAAAGCTGCTTTGATGTCTACTGATAGAATGCTTACTGCTTTGTTCCACGTGCCATGCCAAAGTCCAAAATCAGTAAAGCCATAGTAATGGCACTTAACACTATGACGCCAAGTGAATTTATAAAAATCAACAAACCACATAGCAATGCTGCTACTACAGACTGCTGTATATCATTCTGGAAGAATACCATTGACATCATTCCACTTTTGAATGTTTTAATTTCATCATGGAATCAAGGAAGTTTCAAAATCAGTCTGGCGCTATTTAAAGACATCAGTTTGATGTCTTTTCCAGGCTCTGTTTTAATAATGTGGACATTTCTAATCCCTATGTAAAACAGCAGATGTGTACTGGGCTGGTGCTCAAATACCCTGCAGAGGGAGATCTAAATAAATATACTTTTGAAAGCCAATTTATTACTCTATGCTGCTGCTTCTTGTGGCTTAGGAATGGTACTATCCCAGTTCAGTGCCCCCACTGAGACACTCCTAAACACATGCCACTCGCTCTCTCCCCTGCTTGCTCCTCCTCCTTTCCCTCCCCAGCAGTGGGATGGAGAGGAGAATTGGAGACAGGCAACTACTCTGTCACTTCTGTACGGTCCTACAAAGGACAATAAGTAGGGAATTCCTTCATTGTATGCACACACCACACTTCTATGAATCCACATTTATCTTCCAGCTAGACTGCCACAGCAGGATATCCAAAGGAGTCTGCAAAGAGCTTGCTCACCTTGCGAAAATCTAATCATTTCCACACAGCTCCAAGGTAGACACTTCTTCACAACCTAAATTTTACCCTCTCTGCCTCACAAGAAACTTGGTAATGCGGGTAAAGGCGACCAAATAATCTTCAGTGACTTCCTGTTGGGGTGCCCTGGGTTGAAACAGGTTTTAACCCACTCATCCTTTCTGCCTACATAGTTTAACATTCCTTGCCTCAACCAGTTATTCTAACTGGGATTTATTCAACTGGGACCACTGGCACTGGAATTCCTCAATCCATAGAGCAACTGCAAACAATTCAATTTCCAGCGGTTGTTCATGTCCGCTCTCCAAAACAAGATCCGATCCTAGGCGGCTCCTATAACAACACGGAATATTCAATATCCACCATGAAATCTAAAATAAAGGAAAAAGATCAATCAATCAGAAACCCCCACTGCAGTACACCGCACGTATTTTTCAAATAAGAAATTAAAAAAAAAGTAGATCAACCTCTTAAAAATAAGGGGGGGTGGAGGATGGGGTATGGGAGGGGGAGGTAGCAGGGCGTAGTTAATTTGCAAGGTACCTTTTCACTTTTAAATTTTTGTCTGTTCCGAATCCACTGTATTGAGGAGAACTCATAAGTATAGGAGAATCATACTGCTGGGTTCTCCTTCCCCCCCTTCCTTTTCATTTTGGTGATAAAATTCAAAAGCTAATAAAATCAGACAGATTATAGCAGCATTGATGAATGGCCATGTCTGGATTTCCTGTCTGGAGACCAGAGCAGGCACTGTCTGAGAAAGAAGACAAGACAGTCACTGCATAGAGAGAAAAGGAATATCCAGCAGATGGATTATGTCTGGCTGGTCCCATTATTAATACTGATCTGTATCAGGCAGTGATGAATACATAGAAGCACTCAGAAATACTAATAGTTTCACCCTTTAAGTACTAATTTCTATCCTTCTATCCTATTTAACATTAAAAATGCTCTGTGATCTTGTCATTGATGGAAATGGTTATAATGAAGAGGCAGGTCTCTTGGGAAGAAAGACTATACCAAACTTAATGAAAAATATTGAAATCAGCTTGAGAGGTAGAGAAGTCATAAACTACAATCAGAGAATATGAGAGAAAACTCTTTCCCCCTAAACAATTTATATTCTTATTTAAATGTAATTTTTAAATCCTAAATCTAAGGATATTTTCAGTTATCAGGACTATGGACTAAATATATTCTAAGCTATTAAAAAAAGAAGGAAAACAGGACATATTATGTAATGTGTTGACAATAACAATCAATTAAACAGCATTCATACTACACTGGAGTTAAGCTTAGTGTAACAAAATCCATCTTCCAGGATCTTTAACTCTTTCAGGAGCCTCTTTTGAGAAATCAAAGAATATGAATGCACTGACATACAAACAGGTAAAAAAAATCTCACCGTAGGTCCTAAAAATGCCTAAATATCCACTAAATCAAACTGGAAACAGCAGCGGGCCACCTGTCTGGAGGAGACAGCTCAAAAAGACCAACCAGGCTGTAACACCCACCAGTAGCACTTATTCAGGATGAAGTAGGGGAGATCATTTGGATTGTGAGGGTTTGGATGTTGACTCTCAGACTCACAGTTCTTGCTTATTCTTCTGTTGATTATCTTATTTGGAGTATTAATGTGACACAGGACAACAGGATAGGCTCTGGCCTAGCTGAATACACTTTCTTGTGAGCTGCTGCTGCTCATGATACTCAAGCAATTTTCTCTTTTGACATGAAAAGAAGCAGGGTTACATTTCCTCCTGAGGCACACCCGGACCTGTGCAATGTGTATTTAGGTATCAGAACAGGCTTTTAAGACCTGCTTGCTGAAAAAGGTTTGCTAAAAGCAACTGCAAGCTTGACTTGATGGCTAAGAAGAGTGGGGAAAATGTAAATAGCCACAAGTGCAATATAGGTGGTATCCATCAGCCAAGATAGTAACATGGATTAAAAACTCAACTGACTAACATAACTGCACGACATAACTGAGACCGACAATAAAACTTCTCCTAGTGGCCTGATCTGAGGATTATAGCCACCAGGTGGCTGAAATTTGTGGGTCTGCATTGCCATTGCCAGACCAATATCTGCATCTACTAATATCTGCATTAAACAAGAAGCTTCTCCCGGGCTAAACTTTCCTTATGAAATAACCCACAGACAGATGCATAAGAGGGTAAGGTGGAAAGAGAGGGCTTTCCTTTGCCCTCCCTCCATTTTTTCCTGGAAATACAGGTAAGCATTGGTCTGGATCATGCAAAAAAGAACAGGGACTCCCACATCTGCTCAGGTTCCTGCCTATGCCACGAAGACAGTGGTCCTTGACTCCTTTTTCTGAGCCTGAGATCCTACCCCTCACTTAAGGGTGTTAATAAACATAGCTGTGGGCTGAGAGGACATAAAACTGTGGAGGTAGATCACCAACTTTATAAACACTGTCAGCTGAAACATTCCTTTCTTTCTAGCCAGCATATAGTTTTGTTGCAGCTTGAATCTTCTTGTTAAGAGAAACAGGTATGGTCTTATAAATCTATATCTCAAATGCAGGATAATCTTCTAAGTTACTTTATTCACAAATAGTTGTGTGGCCTATTTTATTCAGAGCAAATTGCAGCAACTCAAGGATTGTTTTGAGCACATTGTCACAAATTCAGTGTCCCAAAAGCAGCCTAAGAAAGACAACTTACATCATAAAACATAATTTTTCAACATATATTTTGCCTGAAGTGAGACTTCATTATCTTGAAACACAAACAACATTTATTTTTTCTTCATTTTCTCATTTGCCACATTTAACCTCAGATTTCAATCACACTGGAGAAGCTGTTGTTTCGTGGCTAAAAAACAAGGACAAGAAATTATTAGTGTTAGCTATTTCCATTACTCTGACGGTGACTTTGTGTGCAACCCCAGGAAAATCAGTGTCTGCTCTGCTATTCTCTCATTTTTGTGTAAAGTAGATGTACCAATACAATTTTTTCAATGTTTAGTTGCCAGCTTATGTTATATGAGTGTTTGTAAAATGCTTTGACATTTCTGGGAAAAACATCAAAGTCTATAAATGCCATCTTCATAAGTATAGGTATTTAAATGAATCATTTTCCCTTTATTTTCTTTTACCACTAAAAATAAAAGTTTTAGACCTGTTTTGTTAGCAAAGTTTCATTTTTAGACTGCAGTCTTTATTATTACACACATGAACTCCCAGAAAAACATTTGAGAGTTTTAAGAAACTTTGTGTCCTGTTCTACAATCCACATAAAAGCTTTTTTAATTTTTCATTTTTGAGATTAGAAAAAAGATTTTCAGTAGGCTTTCAGGATACCCAGCACTCTTTTCAGTTTTCTGAAGAATGAACATTGCAAGCCTTTTTCTCATTTAACAGTCTTCAGTAATGCAAGATGTTCCAGACAATCATTGGGGAAAACTTTGATACTCTCATTAATGCTGAGTAACACTTAACTAGCAAGTTTCTGCAGAAAATATTACTCAACATAAGATTCTGAACAAGTAAGATTATTAGTGTCAGACCTTTTTATAAAGCCTTTCCATGATAATTTATCTGAAAATGTTTTTAAGTCAGACACAAAAAAAAAAAATTACAGCAAGGCACATTATTAATTATAGAGGAAAAAAACCCCATGAATACTTGGGGTTACATCTCTGTTTTACTGTCTAGTGGACAGTATAATAATATCAATGCATACACAGATTTTATCTTCAGCAATCCATTCTGATTTTAAAAGCATTATAGTTTATGTATCAATAAATTTAGAACCACTGCATTAGAAAATTTGAGTATGAAATTAAGTTTTTTAAATAACTTGAATAATTTTGTAAGGGAGACCATATTTTTGAAAACATAGCACAAATCCTTAGTTAACAAAAGTATTTTAAAAACAGCTCTGCCAATGTGGATGGAATTTGTATTAATAGCCTTGAAAAGCCCATGATTTATGATCTCTGTCAAAAGGCATTATGCATTTTTACAGTTCCTATTCAGATCTGCATCTTTTTAATTTCATAATGTAGAATGGAAATTAAGTGCTTGGACTTCTCCATTTTGCATTTCTATTTGCAGACAAACACATTCCTTTAGGAACACCAAGTTCCATATGTGTCTCTTCATTATGTCAACAATAAATCAAAGCACGTTTGTCTAAAGCCCTTTACAGTTGTCTCCTATTACCTGATGTTGTTGTACTATTGGGCATTACAGAGTCGCCAAAGAATGAGGTCTCTAAATAGTTATTTCAGGTGTGTATGCCATTAAACCAATACCTATACTAAATATTCAGAAAGGTCAAGGCAAAAGCTAAACAAACTTCTGTAGGGTTTGTGAGATTCAATTATAAACCAAAATCAAATACTTAAAGGTACTACTTTTCTTCAGTTTATCCTAATAGGTCAATAATATCCTTCTTGTTGTAGCTGAAAGCTAGAGATGAAGTTCCGTTTTTTCTCAAGTTAATATCAAGCCTCCTGAAAACTTTATACAGAACTGTAATTAGCAGAACCCACTAATTCCAGCATCTCAGAGAGATCCCATATTTAAATATCTCTAGAGCTAGCAAAGCTAGGACAGTCACCCATATATACTTGGCAAGGAGGAGAAGTTTTATGAAGGCACTTTGTAGCTCCTACAAATAGTTCAATTATAGCAGATATTTGCCTGCACACAAATAGACTCACAGATAGTTTCTACAATATGGAGCTGCTTATGGCATTAACATTGGCCTACAATTCACTGCACCCAAGGAAGATCTGAAGACTGTGTTCTTTGTATTCCTTCTGCCCTATCCAGTTGCTCTCAGCTGCTCATAACTATTTCAGCTGCTCCAATCAGATACAACTCCTGGGTTTTTTGGCGGATTCCGATGGTTGTATCACTGCTCTTGCACAGCTCACTGCATGCAAATAAGCTATGTGACCAGTGGCCATTCTCATGCTTCCTGAGAATGTCAAAAGGAGCAAGTCCACCACAAGCAAGGAAATAAAGCAAATATTTTTAAACCATAGTTCCTAAAAATTTATTTTGAATTCTTCAAGCTGTATTTTGAATTTCAGACCTCTCCTCAAACAGGAATTCATTGTCCAAGTCTAGAATGCCTCTGCAATACTTTTCTCTGAAAGGCAACCACCCAAGCAGTATGTCAGGAGCTCTGGTTTGTCTGTGACAAGGTGAAAGAGGGGAACAAAAACAACTGGAATGGAAGCAGAGATCAGAGTTCGTAGAACTGCCTGCTGTGAAGAATACCATGGATGAAGAAAGACCACCCTCACAAAATGGTATCACAACACAACCTTAGCTAAACACAGTAGTTATGCAGGGTGATAGTGCTGCTGCCATCCTAACAATGGCAAATCCAATTACTTCTATAGAGCTCTTTTTAGGACCTAGGATAATAGAAACAAATGCATGCTTTCAATATACTTTCACAGAGCAAAGAGTGTAGTTTAAGCCAGTTCATCAGCCTGAAAAATTTGGATCCTCACTGTAATAAGCACTGTACTTACCATTTTTCTACATGATCTTTTTCATTGTGTCAACCTTAAAGACATCCTTGCTTCTTTTTTCCTTCTTTTCTAGTAAAGAATTTTCTGACCTTGTTTTCACATCAATCACTCAATTTACAAAAGATTTTTCAAAAATTAAATTCTCCTTCACACTCAAAAGTCAGTGAAACTTGAGGACATCCACTCAGTGTGAGTGCTGATCTTAACTGTTCCAAGAGTAACAGTGGTACCTAAAATGGCAGACAAGAATCAAACTGAAAACAATATGAGGTACCTCACAGCACCACTTGTAGCTCAAACGCAGCTGTTCTGTGACCCACAGAAAACAACAGCCTTTATCTGGCACTTCCAGCCCTTACCCCCCAATGGAAGAGGTGCATTAAACAGCTACATCGTTCTGCTGCTTTTGGTTTTAAAAGCAAGCTCAGAAGGGAACTGTGGTAAAATCATAGAACCTATGTTAGCATAACTTTGAAGATGTCTTCCTAAGGGATCATAAGTCAAGAAAAATAACACAAGGCTTTGTGAGAATAGTCAAACAGGCAAGCTAAGAGTCTCAATGCAAATGGTGGAGAAAAGTTGGATTTCTGCGTCATTATAAGTACCTATCACCTCAGTAATATAACAAATGCTGTCTCCAAAGAGATCCAGCATTGAAAATAACACAAGAGAAAGCACACTTATCAGAAGGTCAGTTCAGTTAGCAGTAAGACTGAGATAAAGGTCCCCCTGCCCTTCACACCCACAGCAGGAGAGCTGTACTTCTGAAGTGCAATAATCCTTGCTCCTCTCCATCTTAAGTCATAGGGCTCTTCAGCATTCTGTGGTCCACTGCAAAGACAGCCTTGTCCCTAAAGATAAGGAACAATAAAGATCTGCTAAGTAATAAAAGGTATCTTCCATCCATGGCTTGTCACCTAGACACATATGGAAAACTGCTCTTCCAAGGAAACAGAGAAGAGGCAACAAGGCAGAAGCACTTCCACCTGGCTAAAGGAGGAGAGAGAACAATGGGGCAAACAAACAAGACTTCAAAATAAATGCTGTTACCAAATCAAAAAAAAGAGAGCTTATCATATAATGTAACCATTTCTGGAAAGGGAACCACAGTAGCAGATGTTTGGTGTTGGTTTTTTTTCAATTTAGGATCGCTAGTTTTCAATTAGTCAACATACTTGAAGCTGTAAAAACTTAAGAATAATACAATCATTATAAAAAACTGGTGCCACCTTTCCTCTTCTTGTCTTGGACAGCTTTGGGGAAGCACAGTACACAGACATAAACAGCTCTACCTGCAGGTTTTTATATTTCATTTGTGTTACATCTATATACTGGGCCCTTGCTTACAGGATAGACTTGGAGAGGTTTATTCTGATAGGATTTTATAGACAACATAAATTTTTAAGCCTTGCCTGGACTATAAGCCTTGTCTTGAAAATGCAATCTGCATTAACAGCATTTTAGAGGAAAAAACATCTAAATCAATAAGGTGAACCCAAAACACCCCAGGTTTTGTGCATTCACTTTTGGATAAGTAACAGGAGAGCACGTCAAAGCTTTTTTGCATGCCAGACTCCTTTATCTTCAAACAGATCCACAAATGGATTATTTATAGACGCGACAGCAGCCCTCTGAGTAAAGCATAAAGGGCAGAGATTACAAAAGATTGATTTCCACAGCCCGGTACTGCCACAAACCTATAACCCAAGCAGATGCACAGGGGAGAATTCTCTTCCTTAGGTCAGCTGTTTATTTCTGGCACATGCTTACAAATCCCTGGGGAGGATTAAAAGGACATTCATGTAGTAGTTTGAAAAAGCCAGTAAAGAAGTCCTGTTCCTCTAGTTTCCTCTAGTGTTTGCCTCCATTTCATGAATCATGTGGTTAACCCAGAGAAGAGATCCATTTCTACCTGTAGTGTAAGCCATATGCATTCGTGTCTGTGGAAACACCACCACAAGCGTTCTCTACTGAATTCATAAACTTTAGGAAAATCAGCAGAATGAACTTGTAAGTGTGTTTCTGTTTACTGCCCAATTCAGTTTGGTGAGCAAAATACAGACAGGAGTTTTTCTCGTCTCATTTCCACAAGCAGTGAAAATGTATAACATAAAACACCTTTAAATCTAAAATGTAATGGAATTATATATGTAAGGGAACACCCTCATGATTATATCCATTCAAGTCCCCATTTTCATTTTGATGAACTTCTCATCTTTCCTATTTGAAACAGAACTATAAATACACTTTTAATAAGACAAGTATTCACTCTATCAATTTTAATTGATTCAATTTTTCAAACAAGTTCAATTCCTCCTTTTGCCTATTTGTTCCATAGGAGTCAAGAAAGACTAGAGTAAACAACGGTAAACTAACCTCCCTGCTGTTCATAGGATAATTCTTCTACTGAATCAAAACTAACATCATTAAGTGTTCAGACACTTCTGTCAGCTGACAAAAGATATTTCCATTCCCTTTTTAAACTGAATCATTAACAGACTGCTTTGTTCTTGCATTTGTTACAGTTTCTCCAGTCTGCTCAGTTCAGGCATAGATCCCAGAACGCATAAGGTACCATTTTCATTCATTGTATTCTAAACATAGGAATAAATCAATACATTCAGGTTTCCCCCCCTGAGCAAAAGATGCAGTTTTTAAGTGGTCCAAGCAGTCTTCTGTCAGTCTGCTGAAGAACCATCACTCTGAAATGCTACAAACGCCTCAAACACAACCCGCTCAGCAACATAAGCAATTAAATTTAAAGTTAGTAGATATTCTTCTATCTCAAATTTGAGTATAAATCACAGCTTCTAATTTACCAGCTAGCCTCTTGAGACGCACACACACAGAGGAAAAGAAAAGAAAAAAAAAGGCCATAATGGCAGATGCTTTTGTTACCAAAACTCTGCAGCTCACGTTCCTATGGAGAGCATCAATCCACTATCAGCAGGGCTCTTCTACTTCACACAGAGGCCAGTTCTTAGTTATAAGTGGTTTAAGAGCAAAAACAGCCAGGGTGCTTTACTGAAAATAATTATCTAAGCCCTATTGCATTTTGACCCATATTTCTTATGCTAAAACAGATTCTCATTATTATTTCTTGTTTCATTAATAAAATGTTTTTAGATTCTGAGGGGTAGTAGAGACAGGAAAAAGAGAAAGGGTCTGTGATATTACTCCAACATGCCCATATGTGACAGCTGTGAATTGAACTCTCCTCTTAAACTACAAGTAGGAATTTAGCAGATATGGAGCTTAAGCTCTCCACAGTCACTTTCTTAGCCTAAGATTTCATTACAGCTGCTACAATTAGGAAACATACCTTCAGTAGATGTACTTAATAAAGTGTCTAGATGGCTTTGATCAAAGATTTTTTTTTTTTTATTTCATGTGAATAAATGTACTCAGTGTGGAGAGAAACATAACCATTTTGATTTCCATGGCCATGTGCCTTAATATATATTAACTGGGTGAAGTTAGCTCCTGGCTGTCCCTAAAATTTAACAACCAGTTAGCACACAGTAACATACCTAATTGTGCTTATGGCCCAGATAGTTACAGGCTGGCTGATATTCTTTCCTCCCTGTTTCTCTCTGCTCCTGCTGTTTCTGGAGACATAACTACTAAAGTCACCTTGAAAGGGCAAAAGGAAAAAGGACACTCAAGGTAAGGTGCGGCTGATCCATCCCTAAGTAATAACTGAGTCTAGAAATTCATGATACATATATCAGGAAAGAGCCATTATTTTATAAGAAAGTTTGGAGCATCTCATATCAACAAACAGTAAGGCACTGTTCCCAAGTTTTACATTAATACTTTCTTTCCTGACAATCCTTGTAAAGGTAATATTTAAAAAATAACATTCTTATTGTAAAAATTTATGGGATGAATTGAATTGAGTTGAATTGAATTGAATTGAATTGATAAAAAACACTTGGGATTTTCTGTAAAAACACATTAGATTGCATTATTGCAATTACATTCAGAAATTTTAAAAATAGGCAATACTATTGTTGATTCCGAACACTTATTTTAATGGGAATCTTTCAAAGATTGCTAAATGCATAAGAATATGGTAAGTAAAATCCCTCAAATAATTTCTTCGTGTCATACTTCTTAAATAAGCTCTTGTACAAAGATAAAATGTATTTTAATTGCATACAGAAAATGTCTGAAATCTTACCGCAGGTATAACATGTTGTGCCAGCTTTCAGACTTGTTTTTTTTGTCCCTTGCATATCATTTTGATCACCCTGTTAAGAATAAGCTGATATGCACAAAGAAAATCATTTTTCTTTTAAATTGTTAATTAAAAGATTCATGCACACCTTCAGATCTCCCCTAAGAGCAATGTTCTAATATCTGTGCAGCTTTTAATGAGGTGAGCAAGAAAGATCCAAAAACTATTCTTTTCTGCGGTCATATTTTTAGTGTTCATGATTTACCATCCAGTGCTTACCCTCAAAACTTGCTGCAAAGTATCACATAGACTATGTTGAGATATGGAAATAGCCTGTTCCAGAACTGCAGAGAAATGACCAAAAATGAGGACTGCGCTGTTGGACATCTCAAGTCTCTCAGAATAACCCCTTTACTGAATGCTCAGGTCAGGTATGAGATTGCTTTAAACTGCTGCCACTCCACACCAATCCCATATTTTACCATGGGCTTATTGTTTCTACAGGGAAAATTAAATTGATATAAATTTCTTTTCAAAATATCCCTTTTGCTTCAAGACGCATTTGGAAAACATTGTAGACCAAGAATCCCAGCTCATTGCACGTGTAATTTCATATGTGCACCTTCAAAATGCCTAAGCAGCTCAGTACTGCCAGATTGGGTATGCCAACTCAAAGAGCAATGCGAAACATGCACCATTTTTCTTTTTATTTGGGCTTCTCTTTTGAAACATATACTCATTTCACAACATCTCTGGGGCCATCTGGCTTCAGGTTGCCTTTTTCGGCATATCTGTCCATCCCTAAAGGATTACTTGGCTTGAGCTGAGAGCTTAGGAAAACTGACCAATAGAAAAAGGCAAATCAGATGTTAGCCAACAGAGAAAGACAAATAAGTTTTTAGATATATTCTATTACGGTTCTTTCATTCTGGTTGCAACTGATACCTTTTCTCTTCACTTCTCTAAGCCAATTTTTTTTTTATTTTAAAAGACAAATTTTAAACTACAGCAAAAAGAAAGAAGTCATTGAACCTCTTTTTTTTTCTTTATGCATTACAATTACAGGAAAAATATAATATCACTTTGGATCAATCTTCTGTGCAAATTCACAGGGTATTAAATAGCCTTACTTCCCGCATACATAATTTCAAATTGCGTAAGCAGCAGATGGGAACAAAGGGTCATTTTAACCATGCTACTGTGTGTGGTTTTAAGTGTTTTATTTCTAGTTGTAGAACCTCTAAAACTGAGGCTTTATATAAGAAATTACATAAAATAGCAGATAGTTAAATTCACCACAGGAATGACATTCAAGAAATAAATATGATAATAGGATGATTTAAAACAGCATGATTTCCTGATTGCAGTCTAAATATTGCTTAGTGCATGGAGAGAAAGGGAGAAGTCAGGATGACAGACTGCAGCAAGCACTCCTGTTGCCCAAGGACTCAGACTGCTATTAATGAGCTGTGGACAGGATCTGATTTGCCTATTCCTGCCATACACAAAGGAAGAGGACTTAATTAATGACAAATTATCACTTATCTGATAATGCATATGGCTTCTTGCCATACTCTGAAAATTACTTTTATAGTCTTAAACTGCTGTTACTGTTTTGAAAGGTGAGAAGTATTATATATTGACCAAAAAAAACCCACAACAAACCAAAGAACAACAACAAAAAAAAATCTTGGTTTTAATCTTATTCCATAGTAGATAACAAAAAAGCAGGTAAATTTTTGGCTGAAATGATATTTTTGTTTAGTTTCAGCTACAGAGACTCCCTCCTTTATGACATGTTGTATGAAATTCTTATTCTGCCACTAAATCAGTCTGGTGAACTACTAATTAGAGCTATTAGCCTTAAATATCCTTTGAATTTTGTACATTCAGTCAGCACCTATCCCAAACTGTGTTTTGATCTTCGATGCAAATGTAAGAAGCATCTTCACGTTCTCCCTTGAGGAACATAGTGCTGTCATTTTAACTTTACGGCTGATGCCGCCTGGGGTTAATATGGTATTGCTCTCAGATGCAATAAAGGAAGAGACCACATTTTGCTTAGAAAAAGAATCAGACTCACAGCCCTTGAATTTTAAATGTCTTATTTGGTATTTTAAATATTTTATTTTGCACTGTATTATTAAAAGAAAATAATCTGAATATTTGTTGCTGTCCACAGGTGCAATGCAATGTTTCATTCTGCCAGAGTCCCTTTTCCTTTAAAAATGGCTGTATGGATGACTTATTTTTAAAAGATTCCTCAGAGAACATTTTGTAAGACAACAATTGTAAATTAAAGCACAGTTATAATTTATATTGAGTCCTTCCAGTCTTTTATGGTTTGACTCTGTATTAGAGTTACTATTAGCAACTCCCTGCAGAGCCTCTTCTTGTAATCAAAATGACAACTCATATGATCACCAGTAAACATTGTTTGAAATGTAATACACACTTCTTTGAGAGAGACAGAGGTAATTTTAAATTTACAGTCTGCACTGTAAAAGTAAATGGAAAAGCTCATCAGATTCAGAGGGCTTCTGATGAGGACAAGAGTCATGTAAATGAATAAGTAAATGTTTCAAGTGGTATTTTTATACTAATAAAACCAAATCATTTCTTTGTGGATTTGCTGTTGTAGAGTGTGATCCTGTTTTCCAGTGCTGCTGACGCACCCCTTTAATAAGTCCTTAACACAGAACACAAAGCAACACCAGCAGCATCCGTTCTCCTCATTCTCTAACACTCCCATGAGTGTCCATACTTCGGTTTCTACTTGTTTTTCTGTGATGTCTCAAGCTGATCATTCTTTCTGTACCCTTTGTCACAGGTGAAATTGTTCACCCTGCCAGCTTAGACTTGCTTGAACCCTGATACAGGCCATGGCCCTCTTTTGTGAAATGAGAGTTCAGGATTCATGTCTCTTTAACAAAAGTTATGATTTCAGTCCTAGGTTTTCCACTGCTGAGGAAGTACTCTAACCACTGTGCTACTCAGGAGTCAGTGTTTCTTTACTATAAACTGAACTCATCATCTTCAGTACGTCTTTCATTTGCTTGATAAATCAAGCTCATCCAAGGACTTACGCATAATTTACTCACGTCTGTCACTGAGACACAACAGACCTTGAATAGGGACTTCATATTTCTGAACAGTGACCTGAGAGCATGTGAACAGTTCACATGGCAATTTTAGTCACTTGTGGATGCCTACTTCATCTCAGTCCCTAATACATTTTGGTGCAGAGACGCCTCTGTATATGTCATACAAGGGCAAAACTGATTAGTCCAAAGATATTGTACGTTTGAATTTAATACAAATGCATGCAGCTGACAAGGAATTTTCAATTCTTTCTGTAAGCAGCATGATCACATGCATCTGCAAGAATGTCAGCTCCTCCCCAGTGATCTGAAGAAGTAGTTTCATAGCTCAGTAAAATATATTAGTGTGCATTCAAACAGAAAACAAAATTTTTAAAAAAGAAAAAAAAATAGAGGAAAGCAACAAGGACTACTGGTATGAAATCTGTGGATTTTCTTTTCTCTGCCTTTGAAAGTCATCCCTACTGTTCGCTGTTATCTTGTTCCTTACAAATAAGGACCTGCAACAAATGTGACTTTATTTTTCCCAAAGATAATGCCTTCAGTTCTAAGGATGATAGTTTTATATATTTATATTGAATGATTTTAATTTGGGGAACCATTTTTTTTAAATACATATTTAATACAAATGATGAAATGACAGCATTATTATATACGGTGTTAAGAAAAAGAATTTACTGAAAAGCATTTATACATTTTTGTCTCACAATTACATAATTCTTATACTAACCCTGTTGCCTACATCTTCACATTTTCAGGAGGTGTGAATTTGACAGATCAGATGTCGGTTCAGAAGAAGTACACTAGAACTTGCAAAAGGTTGGATGCCATTCTGGCTACACCGATTAAAGACTGACACATATTTGGAACATGCTAGTTTAAGTCTGAAGATGACAACAAAGGAAAGTATGAAGACATGGAAGTTGTGATTGATGGGTGGTACATTATTCTAAACTAATCCTTAAATGGGGAGCTGACACAGAGGAGCAAAACAAAAAATGTTGTATTTTGTCTGATATGCTGCCCTTCACAATAGAATACACTGAAGGTTCAGAGAAAAATACTATTCTGTTTATAGCAAACACATAAAATATCACCTTAACTCTTTATAAATATCTCGTTTATGACACAAATCATAGAAGGAAATGCCATCTTGATTTTTATAGTTGATTGTGTGCTACCATGTACCCTGTCAGACCCAACCTTATGAATCTGACCACTTTAGTATCTCTCTAACCTCTGTCCAGTTATCCACAACTCAGACACCCCTGTATTTCAAGGTGACGGATGCCAAACACCAAATACTTCCTTCTCTGCTCTTATATGCATAGTCCTTTCATTTTACCCCAATGTCTCCAAATTCCCTACTAGCATTGTCTCCTTACCAATATTTCCCAAAATCCCTTGCCCCCATCCTCTTTACTTCTGCATCACCTATTTTTAATTTTCTTTTTCCAGTGCGCTCAGAAATCAGCACCAGGCTGCCTGACCCATGTTTGTCAAGCAGCTCTGTAGAGTTGGGGTGAGATGGGAGGACATCTGTGCTGGCAAGAGGACTCCACATAACAGTGGCCAGCTGGGCAATCTGACCACCTTTCCACATCACCTATTTTTCCTTGCATTTTCAGTTCCTTTTCTCATGGCTGAGATTTGTTTGGCAGTCTACAAATTGTGCAACACCTCTCTTGGATATCTAGCTGCTATGTGGAAGTGCCTCATAGGAGAGACCCACATTGAGTATCAGCAGTTAGCCATGTCTCATATGTAAAAATCAGTATGAATCTCCTTATAAGCATCTTTGTAAGATGTAATTTCTCTCTTTTACATCCTCACTCACTCAGAGAAACTATAAACACCTCCAGTCCCCTAGGACACTTCTATCTGCAACTTCCTGTGACATTTTAAGTTATGCACTATGTTCAGTGCCAGCACTGGTCTTTCAGAAACAGGTCTCCCTAAAACAGTTAAGTCTTAAAAAGAAGAACCCAAGGCTTTAACTTAGAGAATTTGCTAGGAATCATAATTCCTACATCCTGTTTCTCATCTGAGAAATGCATTCATTATTTCATATTTTGAGACACAAAATTAGTATTAGAAGTAGGAATCGTTTTCAAACACTAAAACCCAAGTTATGGACTCCACAATCAGTAGTTTGGAGTTTTAAAATTTTTTATATTCCTTTTTCTTGTTTTCTTGTTTTTCTGTTTCATCATTTCATTATCAATCCTCTTTCCAGTTTAATATCCCTAAAACTTGCAAAGAAAGGAAATACATCTGCTTTAGCCTGCCTGTGCAAATTTTAATCAGAAAGTAATAAGTAAAGTTTTGTATGTCTTTTTTTGCTGGTACATCACAACAGGGTCAGTGCTGAGGCTACATATTTTCAATGGAAATATAGAATAACAGTCCATTCTTATTGAAATGCAAAAAAGGTGGAAGTCCCAAACACATACAAGGCAGAAAACATGACAGACAATTTATCTGTTTTGGTAAGATCTATTTTAATATTCCACTATTATTATCATCCAAGGTAGGAATTTTATGACAACCATTAAAATGCACTTATACTTCAACGAAGTGCAACGTAGATGTCTCCACTCTTACAGATGATTATTTGAATATCATCCTAAGTCCTATAACAGTTTAGGCAAGAATTAGGAAGCCAGTTATTTCTCTGATGAGTACCTGTCACAGAATTAAAGAAACCTGCAAAGTTAAGCCACTACCAAAAATGTAGTTCCACCCTTTGCCTGCCCTAACCGTATATTTCCTCCTCTTCTTGCACAGGTACTACTATCCACGTGCCCACTGAGCCTCCCAGTCCAGCCATGAACTAACTTCTTTTCTCTTTTGTGCTATTATCAGTTTTTAGCTAGATTAGCAGTTTGACTCAACTAACTGTAGGCTGCCAAAAGGCAATTCCAGTACAAAGGTGGAGGAGAGGTGAAAATACATAGTCAAGGATGCAGAGGAGGGTCCTGTCACCCCTTTCCCAAATTCATGACCTGAGTATTCAAACTAAACTCATGATACCGCAGGTTAACCACAGGCACACACAGGGTGCTTCTTGTGTCTGTATGCACTGGGCATTAACTTCAATTCCCTTTCGTACAAGACCGTGTATAACAGATACACCTTTTGAGAAACCACCAAGCGTAACAGGTTTCAAAGCCACTAGGGAAATTCCTCAGAGCAGCATTCTGCCTGCAAATAGACTGTTGTAAAACCCCTTCTGCTTGTGGAAGCTGAGCTCTTTCCTGCAGAACTATCATGGAACACTGAGTGTCCCAGCCCCAACATCAAAAATGGAGAGTCAAAACTGCAAGTGTAAGCCTGTATTTTAAGCACTGGTAAATAAAAGGATTTCCTGTTTGCAAATTCTTTCTTCAAGAATGGGACATAATCAAAGCAGCTCTTTAGAACCATAAAATATATATTTCTATCGTGGTTCCTATCTATTCTCTACCAATCATATCACAGAATCACAGAATCAATTAGGTTGGAAAAGACCTTTGAGATCATTAAGTCCTACCTATGACCTAATACCAACTTGCCAACAAGACCATGGCACTGAGTGACATATCCAGTCTTTCCTTAAACACCTCTAGGGATGGTGACTCCCCCAGCTCCCTGGGCAGCCTATTCCAAGGCCCAATCACCGTTTCTGTGAAGGACTCCTTCCTACTGTCCAGCCTAAACCTCCCCCTGTGCATCTTGTGTCCTCTTGTCCTGTCACTGGTCGCCTGGGAGAAGAGACCAACACTCACCTGACTATAACCTTCTTCCAGGCAGTTGTGGAGTGTGATAAGGTCTCCCTGAGCCTCCTCTTCTCCAGGCTAAACAATCCCAGTTCTCTCAGCCGCTCCTCATCACACTTGTGCTCCAGACCCTTCACCAGCCTTGTTGCCTTTCTCTGGACATGCTGCAGCATCTCAACATCCTTCCTAAACTGAGGGGCCCACAACTGGACACACTACTCAAGGTATTGCCTAACCAGTGCTGAGTACAGGAGAAGAAGCCCCTCCCTGGTCCTGCAGGCCACACTAGTCCTGATACAAGCCAGGATGCTGTTGGCCTTCTTGGCCTGTTGAGCATACGCTGGCTCATATTCAGCTGCTATCAATCAGCACCCCCAGGTCCCTCTCTAGTCACCGTCCAGTCACTCTGTCCCCAGCCTGTAGTGCTGCACGGGGTTGTTGTGGCCAAAGTGCAGGACCCAGCACTTGGTCCTGTTAAACCTCATATGGTTGGATTTGGCCCATCAATCCAGCCTGTCCAAGTCCCTCTGCAGACCCTCCTACCCTCCAGCAGATCAACACTCTCCCCCAGCTTGGTGACATCCACAATTGTTAATGGTGGATTCAATCCCCTCATCCAGACCATCCGTACAGATATTAAACAGGACTGGGCCCTACACAGATACACAGATTCCTGGGGAACACCACTGGTGACTGGTCGCCAACTGGATGCAGCACCATTCACCACCACTCTATGGGTCCAGCTGTCCTGCAAGTTCTTAACTCAGCAATTATAATTTCAGTAAAATCCCTGTATGTAAGACAAAGACTTTTGCAACACTTTTTTTTGTCATCTCCTACAATCTAATTCTTCCAAGATGTTTTTTCATTCTGTAAGTGACATTTACTGAAATTCTTCATAAAGCCCTGAGAATTGGATTCCTTGCTCCTAGAATTGAATAAAAAATGTGCACAGCCTGTCAGCAGGTCACATGTATCCTGCCAACCTACATCTAATAGATTTTTCACTTTTCATCAGTGGATTTCAAGACAGTATGTAGTCTGCCAAATTTACTAAAAAGCTTGCTACAGTATCGCACTTTCAAAATGTGCAATCTGTCAAAGCCATAGCTCAAAATGTCTGCTACGATGAGAGTCTTTGAAAAATCTGCTACTGTGTTGGCATTCATTCAGAAAATAATGAGTATATCAACAGAGAAGGAGGAGAAAGGAAAAAAAGTGGTTGGGGGAGGGGAAGGAAGTGGAGAGAAAAGATTAATCCTAAATGTAATTTTCTACATCCTGAAGAAACTACAGGAATTCTTTTTGCAAGTGTAATCCAGTGTCACACAAATTCCTCCAAGATGACAGCATATTAATTGGCAAATAGTCTGAGTGCTACATTTAATAACACTGATGAAAAGATAATTTATCATAGATTTGACTGCAACTGTTCATAGCAAACCTCAATATTGATTCAAACACTGAATACATTTAGCAAACAGTGGAAGATAGCAAAATTGCTTGCACGTATATTATATATATGGAAAGTATCATAAGAGACAGGCTGGGGAAAGTAGGGATGCTTAATTTATTAGCTGAAATATGAAGAAAACTGAAGCAATTTCAGGAGACTTGTAAATAAAGGCAAACTTCTGTTTCAAAAGACACAATAACACAAGCATCAAAATAGTCAAGGACTGTGAAATACAATTCTAAGAACCTTTCCTGTCTGCTTTCCTTCATCCTGCATTTTAGAAAATTCACCTTTACATTCAAAGAACATAAAAAAGGGCCAAAAGAGAAGGAAAAGACCATTTAGAAAACAATAAAATATTCGCATATTAAAAAACAAGTTCTTATGCACCTTCTTGAACAACTGGCAACACAGGCAAGTGTTCCTGAACATAATGCCAAGCTAGTGAAAGGACTGCTGAAGAATTTTTAATTCAAAGAACTACAGAAGAGCTGCTTGACTCCATGCCATGTATCTCTGAAAACAGGAGGTTACAGAAAGTTCCTTGGATGTAGGAAGCCAATGCATCCTTAACACCACAGCATTAACATGTCTGAATCCTATCACTTCTAGAAGCAAGCAAGGCAATTGGTAGTAAGAATGATGAACAACGGCAAAAAAAAAAAAAAAAAAGAACAAGGAAACAAAAAGAAAAACCACACACACACAAAAAACGGCAAAAAATTTTTTAAAAAAACAAACAAAGAAAAAACAAACAAAGAAAAAACCCACCACACAAGCCTCCACCCTCTCCAGGAAAAAAAAATTTAAAAAAAATAAATACTCCACTGTGAAAAAAGCTTGTGCAAAGTTTGCTGCAACCAAGGCTGATTAAAATCAATCACACAAGCTTACAATGGGCACGAGAAAACTGGAATAAACAGGGCTTGTGAAGTACCTTAAATTGCCAATTTGATTTTTCTCTATTAAAAATTTAAAAATTAATTTTAAAATAAAGTATAGATTTTGTAGTAATATGTATTTAAACCCTGATGGTGTGCACTAGCCAAGCTCTCACTCAGGACTGGACTCAACACCTGAACTCAATTGTTATTCAAA
>VZRS01007857.1:6597-62404 GCA_013398055.1 Ifrita kowaldi | reverse complement strand
GGCGCGCGCTGGTGGTGACGGCGCACCCCGATGACGAGGCCATGTTCTTCGCCCCCGCCCTGCTCGGCCTGCGCAGCGCCGGGGCCGCCCCCGCCGTGCTCTGCTGCTCCGCAGGTGAGCGGGGACCACCCACACACACACACACGCACCGCCGGGGCGCGGGGAGCCCGCCGCGATCGCTGCCCCGCGCGTGTGGCCTCGCGCTGTGGCGCGGGGTGGAAGGTCCCCGGCTGCGGGGAAACTGAGGCACGGTGCGGCCTTTCCCCGTCCCTCGCCTCCCCTCTCCTTTACGAGAGCATGTCGTGGCGGAACAGAAGTGAATGTGTTCAAATTGAAAGTTGCGACGCTGAGGCACTTTCAGACTGTGTGGCAGTTTTCAGCGGGCTGTAAAAGGTGCTGTTTAGCACAGCCTTTTGGCATCTCCCTCTAATTCTGTCGTCTTGCAGACGTGTTGTTTGGATGATCCAGGTTTAATGTCGCGATACATTCACTGTAACACATCTAAAAATAGCGGCTGCATTACAATTCGATCATGGAACAATAGCCCGGAAGGGAATGCGAGGCCGTGCTGTCCATCAGTTGACCTGGTGGCAGCACTGATGTGTCTTCATTTGCTGCAGACAAATGTTTGTTCTCCAGAATGTCCGGGGAGGTGCCTCAGCCTGTGGGGTCTGTGTCGGTGCTGCTTTAGCTCTCCCTCAAATCGCTTTTTCCTGAGTCACTGGTGTAATTTAAGCTTGTTTGTTTATTTTTTTCGTGCCTGACAAGAACATGGAACTCAGAGTATCCCTTTGTAACAGCCTCGTACATATTTTAGGACTGTTATCTGCCTCTTCCGTCTTATCTTCTCCAGACTAAACAACGTGATTATTTGCAATCTTCCCTCACAGATCATGTTTTCTAAACCTCTAATCATTCTCATCACTCTCCTTTGGACTCTTCCTTTGATTCACGTCATTTTTTGAAGGGCAGTGATCACAAATTGGAAGCAGCACTCCTGCTGAGGCCTTGCTGGGGCTGAATAGAGTGGAAAGATTCTTACAGGCTTCACTGTTTGCCCAGAACAAGAACTCCTCACAGCACATGACACTTTTGTGTTGTTCTCATGATCTGCTAAAGCTCCAGATTGTTCTGCAGAAGAATCTGACACCTGATCAGTTATTCCATTGTTCAGGTTTTTTGTGCATAAGAAACAACCTCATTTGAATTGATGTTTCAGCCCATATTGCTGCTCCAGAATTCTTACACTGAGAGTTGCTTACCTTTGGGAAAGAGCCCTCTGTGCCTTTGGCAGCTCCAGCCAGTTCCCTACCAACATTTCTGTCATTTCCAAAGCTTTCTGTCCTGTCAGACCACCTAGGTGAGAAGGCAGGGATTAAGCTATTGCTGAAGTCCCGTGGTGAGGTGGTTCTCTGATGGCTCTGCACACTCCCCATTCAAGATTTAGTGCAGAGCTTTCATTGTCTGTGCTGAGGGAGAGAGGTCTGTGCATCCCCTTTGGCTTTTTCACAGCTAGGGGGAGATTACTGAAGTGCAGCTCTGCCATTTCAGTTTTGGGGACCAATACACTGCTGCTGGTAGAGAACTTTCCAAAGAAATGTTGTGTTTCTGTTTATTTTGTTGAATTTTCTTTTCTCTTTACTCCTGATTCAGTGACATGACACATTCAGTGTGTTTGATGTTTCCTTCTAGGTTCTCTCTCACTTGTAAGGAAATGAGCAGCCCATGTAGGGGAGAGCACCTTTATGAGCTAAGAGATTTTTATTTTAAAAGCCTCTTATTAGTCTTCTGGGTGATTCAGATGGTTCATCCTCTCATTGTTTGAGTGATTGATGATGACAAGTGAGTTGATCAAAGACACTGCAAATTGTTAACACAGAGACAAAATCATTACTTAAAAACCATTGTACTTACAGTTTTCAGTTATCAATCAGTTTGACTTAGAAATGAGTTAGAATTACAGCACTGCGAAAAAGAAATCAGTCTTTGACACACTGAATAATCTTAGATTGAATTAATAACTCAGTCTAAATGTGCTTTGCTCTCTGTAGTAGCTGACTCTATTGTGAGTGCTCCATGGATGAGGTTCAGCAGCATCAGCTCTTCAGCTGGTTTTGCTCTCAGCTGCCCATTTTTTCTTGTAAGCTCATAAGCATTTACATATTCCTAATGTCCTGACACATTTCTGCAGCTGGGGAACTGTTCCTTTGAGTTCAGCAGAAGGCAGGTATTTTGAGAGCAGTGGTACTGTTTGGATAAAGCATCACCTGCAGTCAGCTGTGACACTGCATTGCAGCAAAAGCTGTTACCTTACAACACTGTGTAAAAATCAGTCTGAAATGAGCCCTCTTGTACTCATTCAGTCACTCTAGACAAGGTGCACACTTCAGTTAATTCTGCTGGAGCTGGAACCTGCAATCCAAGGTTCATCCCACAGTCAGTCACTGTCAATCTCCCAAAGTCATTCACTCACAGGCTGTGGGAAGAGGCTTTTTTTTCCTAGTTACTCTTTCCCTCTTTGAAAATTTTACAAAGCTTGCTAGTGATGGCTCAGATTGCAACACTGCTCCAGAGAAATTCTAGATTTAGATGACTCACACCCACAACAATAAAAAGTTCTAGTGTAATTCAAGACAGCTGACTACAGACTTGAATCACACATTAATACTCAACCGTATTTTTTTCATTTTATTGCTTCAAAGTTAAAATTGAGTTGCAAGTATTGCCCTGCATAGAGCAACATTCTGGAAGGGGCATCACAGCTCTGGCAGGGACTTTGCATGGCTGATGCCAAGAAAAAATAAGGGAATATCAGGACAAGATGAGAAGAAAATAATTCAGTGAAAAAGGAGGCAATGTTTTAAGATAATGAATCCATTTGCCTGTTAGTTGTTGATCTCTGTTAGAACTTTTCCCAACGGCCTTTATCTTGATTAGGTTTTCTCTCTTTTGGTTCTGTAAGTTTTTGCAGTCTTGCCATATGAGTTTTGCCTGAATTTCCTCTCTGAATGGAACGAGGAAGAGGATACTGGACTGTTTGGACCCTTTGATCCGAACCTAAACTAAATTAGATGGTGTTGCTGTGTTTGCTGTTTTCAGGAAATTATTACAATCAAGGAGAGATTCGTAAGAAAGAGCTGGAACAGAGTTGTTGTGTCCTGGGGATTCCTGCTTCTGATGTCACAGTCATTGATCACAGGTAACTGGTTTTCAGTTCCAGCAGAATTCCATTGCAGTTTTAGATGGGGGTGAAGTTCACTTTAACATTCAGGAGAGCTGACTGTGTCGTTCTAAAAAGCCTCGAGGAATCTCAAGAAAAACAATATTAGATATTTTTGTTAATTCTTCTCATAAATTGAATTAATGCAAAACACAATTGTTTTGCATTATGGGGATTACAATTCCTAGGTGAAGCTCTGTTCATACAGCATTTAGAATAATGATAACCACACTTGCTGGGATCTGGTGCTGTGTGTCTGGGCAGCATGATCACATTCTGTGGTGTAACAACTTGTTGCAGTGTTAGACAGACAGTTACAAATTCTCTGAATTGCCTGGGGCGGGTTTGTCTGTAGGTGGTCTTTGCAGGGTTAGTGTGGAATTCTATTATATTTATAATCTGCTTTAGTGCTGGCTAAAGACAAAAGTGAATTGCAGTACTAAAGACAGTCCACAATAACATGACAGTAAGATTCTTGAAAACTGAGCCGTGCAAGATTTGTTTTTCTAAGGTGTGGTGTTGTTTTCTTTAGCTGTGTGTAGCTGCAGAGGTAGGTGACAGAGCTGACACTTCTCTGTGCAGGAACTCTCTTCTGGGAGGGTGATTTAACACTTTGAATCAGTGAAACTTGGAACTAATGTTGTAAAGGCCTCTCAAATTGCCCAATCACTGTCTGGGTATAAGATCTGAATGAGACACTGATTGCTAGGAAACATGGTACAAGTGGTTCTTTCACTTGTAAACAGCTATCACACAGCCCATAAAGAATATTTCTGTTTATGAAGAAATAATAGCAACATATTGATTTAAAGCCACTCCAGCTAGAAGAGTCAGAATTGAAAAAAAAATCTGGCTCCAGGCAGGCCCTTTTCCCATGAACATATTTTCCCTTGAGCTAAGGCAAGAGAAACCACAGTCCAGAATATGAATCTTTTTGAGTTCTTTGCTTTTTTTAGCTTTAGGTTTCTCTCCAAGTTTTCAGCTCACTGAGGAAAACAGCATAGGAGTTGTTTTTCCTCTGGAATGAAAAGAGATGTTTCCGTTCACTTCTCATGAACTGGCTTTGGATAACTGCAAGTTTTGTAGTACAAGCATATGACAATGCCCAGAACATTCTGGGGAGGAATAAGGAAAAAGCTGCTAAGCTTTGCTAAGCATAAAGTCTGCTCAATGAGCCATCTTTTGAAGTTAACAGAGCCCAGAAGCCACTTGGCCTTTTATCCTCAAAAGCGATGTGAGGTTGGTTAGTGAGTGATGCAAGTTCTGATACTGCTCAGTCACCCCACACACACAGAGCCCAGAGAGCTGCTTTTTGCAAGTAAATCTTTGGTTTGCTGTGGTAGGAAGGTGAGGGCCATTTCAGAGAAATCTCTTGAGTGATGCCTCTTTCTTACCTTATTATTATTGCACACATTTCTGTACTGATCTGTGATGTCCCCCTGTGAAGGCAGTGCCTGAAATGACAGATCCATCCCATTGCCCAGAGCTGGGCTGGAATGTACATCATTGTTCCAAGAAACAGGTTTATATTTGAGGTCTTTGAGTGAGATTGCTATGAGATAACCATCAAATCCTTCAACTTTGTTGTGCATTCAGGGAGTAAATGAAGTGAAGTCCTTGATGAATTTTGCTCCGAGCTTGTTTACACAGCGAAGTTAAATGTGTTTACAGTGCATTATTTACTGTGCCATAACTCACCATGTGGATGCTCTTTATGAAAAAACATCTGTGGATCAGGTGTTAGCAAACTGGTAGAGGATCAGGATTAATTTCTAGGCACCACTGAATTTTTAGTGTAGCTAATTTTTAGATACGGTTTCCCAGTGGTTTAGACAAATCACTAGGACTCAGGGGTCTTGAAACTCGCTCAAAGTTCTTGGATTCCCTACGGTCAGTAGTTTTCCCGTGTCTCTGAAGACTTATGTAATTTACAGATTATACAAAAATATTTGCTGGTATGGCATTATGTGGAACTTGCTAAAGTGAAACATTATTTACCACTAGATTTCAATGCCAATTCGTGCCTACAGAATACAGCTCAGGAGGCTGTTCCTCCTTAGCATTTTGTCTTCTGTAGGCACTGTTTAAGATCAGAGCCCTTTGGCTCTTTTGTTCCCTGCTGAACTCTTCAGAAGATAATTTACCATCAATGTAAAGAAGGAGCACATTGCTCTGGGAGAGCTGCTGGCCTGCTGCCCATCTACCATTGCTTACACAAACACTGCATGCTTTACATTAGCCAAGCTGCAGCTTTGTGTTTTGGTAAGGAAAGCCCAAAGGATTGCAAGGTCTGGATCTGCTCCAGCCATTGTAGTGTGGAGCTGAGTCATGCTGCTTCCTCTTTCTTTGTGTGATCTACAAGTGAGTGAGTAGAATTTTCAAGTGTAAAAGGGGAAATAGATTTGCAAAGCCAGGTGATTGACTTGCTCTGTCATCTCACTGGGCAGGCAGGTATAAAATCAACATGACATTTGGGATTGTGTGTGAACTTGTGAAGAGAAAGCTTCAGTCAGCCTATGATGAAATCTGAGCTAAACACCAAATCCTTATTAAGCAGTGCCTTGCCTTAAACAATGACTCTCTCAAGTATATCCAGGATTCCCAGCAGGACCAGTTCAGTCTCTATCACACAACTGCTTTGCCCTGATCCTTCAGGAGCTGGGTTTGATGTTGCCATTGTGTTTGTTATCTCCGTTAAAGACAACTCAAATCTGCACAAAAATGGCCCCAAACTGTACCCACATTTCAGCCCTAGAGATCTGATGTGCCCACAGATCTCTACAGAAGAGTTCTTTGCTGTATGGGACATGTCCAGGAGTGGGAAGGGCAGGAATGTCTGGGCATGCAGATGTGTTCCAGACTAGTTTAGATTTGAGCTCTGGACTCTCCCAGCTTGTGAGTAGTACAGATCAGGCACCAGATTTGCAGAGGTGTCTCCTGAGCTGCCGTGTCATTACCATGGCTCCCACACTACACCAACCAGCTGGGTTTTAGGGGAGAAAACTTTCACAATCCACGTTTGTTACCATTCCCACACAAAGCTTGACACTCAGAGCAGCCCAGCTCAGAACTTGGGCTTGTATTGTTCAAAGTTAATTTCTGGGCTGTCACAATTATTCCTGCTGCTGGGTAAAGGAGGAGTAGCAAGAGAGTGAGTTCTGAAACTCATGTAAGATAGAATTCACTTCATTAATTATAGAAATGTTAATGCAAACTCTGTGCTTTTGGCATATTTTTATCATCTTGTGTGCTTCAACAGTAGATTTTCTTGTAAGTTAAGCTCCCATTTACAGTGGGCACATCTGCCCATGCTCTGGCTATCTATTAGTCTGAAACATTGCACATAGACAGGAGATGATTTCTAAGCTGCTTTCACTTTCTGAAGAGAAGCAGATAAAAGGAAGCCCAAATTATTCTTTTTTTCTAATGTGTGTTTTGGGTTCATGGAAAGATAAATATCAGATGTTTTACTGCAGATTCTGAAGCTTTTGTGCACAGTTGTTCTGGACAGAAAGTAAAACTGACTATTTGCATCTTTAATATGACAGAAAATATTTGGCCCAAGTTTGCACTGCAAAGAAAATAATAGCTGAGATCTGTGTAAACTGGAAAATTTTCCATTCACAGTCCGACGCTTACGGCAAACAATGTTACATCTCTTTCCAAGTTTCCATGGAAATTGCACTCCCTTTGCTTTTTTGTTATTATTATTTCACTGAAGTCCAAAAGGGCTCTGATCAGACACTGCACAGGAGAGAGGACATCTGCCCATGCACAATCACAGGCTATTTTTATGAGGCTGCAGAGAGGCTCAAAATATTTTTTTTTACATTTTTATGTAATAATTCTGTACTGTTGGATTCATTTTTTCCTCCTATAAGATAAATAGGCTTTATTGCACTTCCTCATATTTAACTTCTAACGAACTTCCTTCCATGACCTCTCCATGGCAGAGAAATGAGTCTGTAAGGTCATGGGAAAAATATATCCTTACGTAAATAGTGTGTGTGTCTGGTTGGGATGATCACAAAGATATAAAAACACTCAGGCCCTTCAGAGAATGAAATATGTCACTGAAAATCTGAGCCTTTTTATTAGAATTCAGAAACACAGTCATTAAGTCCATCCCATTGATCTAGTTTGGATTTGCTGTCCTTGGGTTTATTGATGGGAATGTGGGTTCTGAGTGCACAGAGCTGGGGGATTCTTAAAAAATATATTTTTCTTACTTATTATGTGTTTCTATCACAAAGGTGATATTATTCCCTAATATTTATTCTTTCCTGTTCTCATATTTCATATTTTGGGACCAGTATTTAATAGTTTTAATTCTGCTGAAGTTAATTGTGGTCATGAGTTACATTTTGTCTTCCTAAGTTCCCTGTGGTATCATAGTTTGACATTTTATTTTATTGCTAATTCTAAAAAGCTGATCTATGTGCTGATTAAAATTGCTGCCATGCTTTATTCTGGAAGAGCTGCATATTTCAAGAGGGAGTGATGGGATTTTCTTAATCTTCCTTATCCCAGCAATGCTGTAAAGGCCTTTATTTTTTTGCAGAATTTTCTTTAATTAAGAATGACATCTGTGGGACCAGAAATCTTACACGTAAATTGATCACATGCTCAGTGTGTATTGCAGGGAAATCAACCTACATCCCTTGAATCAGCCAAACACACTCAAAATCATCCTGAACACTAACAAGCTGCACCATGACAAGAAGGCACTTTGTAAGTCAGGTGGGGATCTTAATATTTATCTATCTGTAGCCAAATTTCATTTCTGTTTAGTATAATTCTGGAAATGTAAATTGTTTTCTTTCTGAGAAGACAATAAAATATTTGGCCACCTATTTTTATTTACATTTCTAAATAGATAATTTTTTCAAAATGCTTTCCCACATGGCTGCTCCTGCTGACATTTTAGGACCTCAAACTCTTTATAAAAAGGATTATATCAAAGTCTGCCTTCAGGCATCTGCTTTTATAAGTGTTGCTCTATGCAATAATTTAAGAGGAAATTCTTCTGGGGATTGAGCTGTCTCACAGCCCTCCAGGAAAGCTGCTTTCTGAAACAAAGCCTTGTATTGCACTAAGTTGGGTTTAACTATTTTGTCCTAAGTTAGATATTTTTGTCAGTAAGGAAATCTGCCCTTTTGCTTCCCTGGGGCTGCCATGAACCAGGTCCTTCCTCAGATTTCCAGCAAAATGAACTTCCTTGCTGTCCACCAAGTGGAAGGGTCTGTGCTGAAAGGGAAAAAGATCTTTCAGTGCCAGAGGGCCACGTCCCCTGGATTCCCTCAGCAGGGCAAAGAGCAATGGTACCTTTGAAAACACTCAAGGATTCTCCCTCAGATGTCAACTGAGACCTCTCACAGCACATCAGTGAAGTCACAGCAGGGATTGATTGAGGGAAAGAGCCTGGCCAGAGAAGCCAAGGGCTCAGAATAAATGCAGGGGGAAATGAAGGAGTACAGCTAGAGGACAAAATGGTTTATGGAAACCAAATCAAAATACTCTGCATTGAAATATATACTTTTAATGCTCAAGATGATTTTAGCAGGATAAAAACTATGAAATACTGATCTCAAAACATGAAAGATGAGAACAGGGACCCCAGCCATCCCCTGAAGCTGATGAAAGTTTGATTTGACTTAAAAACCGTCAGCATTGCTAAGCTTATGGTAAGAAAAGAAATAAAGCTGTGCATAATGGCTGCATTTCAGGAGTCTGGGGCTGAAGATAGGGACATGCAGGAGAGCAGGAAAATCCATTACAAGTATTTTTTTTTTGTTTTGTTCCTTCTTAGTTCGTTCAGAACTGCCTTTTACTATTCTTTCATGAGTGATTTTTGAAAGTCGTCCATCTACATTAAAGACAGGCGTCATCTTCAGAGCAAAGAAAGCTCCAAGGAGCCATCCTGGATTTGCAGATGGTTCTTGTCCCAGCTTGCTGTCTCCTGGGGACAGAGATTTCCTGGCTGGGAGCCATTCTGTCACTAGAACACTTATGTCCAAGCAGAAGGAAGTGTCTTTGGGTTTGCTGGTTTCCTGTTAAAACATTTTGAGTGGACTTTCTTCATGGTTTCAGGAAGCTATAGAAAGATACAGTCTTTAGATTAAAGCGATTTTCAACAGTTATACCCAGGAGTCCCCTTTTAAACACAGCAAACTACAACAACCTCTTTATTTTGCTGGTTACACGTGGAACAATTCAGTGTATTTTGCCAACACTGACCCTGAGGAACTAATGGAGAATGGCAGGCGTTTTCCCTTTGCTCCTGAAGGTTCCCTGCTTTGATAGCCCAGCAACATCTCTGTTAGTCCCTCATTTGGACCTGCAGCTGTTAATTACAGACAGACCCAAGTCTTCTTTCAGAGAAATGCTTAACTCTTACCCTTAAAGAGTAACAATTATATCAAATAGTCACAGCAAGTTAATCAAAAAGGAGGAACAAACAGAAAAAAATCTAACAGGGATTCTGCTTAAGCTTTTGAATCTCTGCATTCCTCCAAGCTTACTCAGGGAAAATATATTCCTATTTCTGCTGGGAATGCTCTTACAAGCCTTCTCACAGTAATGGATCGGGCGTTAACGCCTTGATCACAAGAACTGTGTGGTTTCTTTGTGGGTTCTCATAATCTTATTTTAATTGTAGCTACAGTAGAAAATGTGAGTGCCTCAGTTAAAGTAAAGCTGTGAGATCTGAGGCTGTGACATGCTTTGGAAACATTGCCCTTTGCATCTGCAGTGGATTTGCATTTTCTGCAGTAATTACTGTACTGGAAAGCAGAGAAGGGGATTTGCGTTCTCTCTTTGGCAAACTCCTCTTTGGGATCCAATCTAAAGAATTTCAGTTACATCAATTCCAGTGGGGGTTGGCCATTGACTTCAGCATGCCCAAGAATTGTCACTGAAACAGTCAACAAGAGAAGACGAAGTCTTGTTTAAAAAAAAAAGTGTTGGTATGGGGAAAGTTGGAAAGGCAACTGTACAATGGGTGTTGTGTAAAATGTGTTTTCTCTTAATGGCCTTCCAGTTCAGATTGGCTGTGTTTACATACAAATCAAAAGCTGGTTTGTCTCCCTGCCAGCACAGCAAAGCTCAGTCTGGGATCTGAGTATCCAGCTGTGTCTTTTGCCTCTGACATCCTCCCAGTAATAAAAGTTGTGTGGCTGGGATTTGGCTGGAATTGCAGATGATGTGTGAGCCAGAACTAAGTTCAGCCTTCTCTTCCTCTGCAAGACAATAGAAGTTAAAGCTTGTTTGTGTCAATAAAAAAAGCATATACAACTCCTAACCCCTCAGGGACCAGATACGATGAATAAGATGCTCTTTTTCCATCATCATGTTTCTAACCCTGACCAATGTTAGTAGTAAGTCTGTGGGAACTCAGACTTTTGTCTTCCTCATTTCCAAGGTGGAGCAGAAGCTTTTGTGGAGTTTTACCTGTGAAGGTGCAGCATCCAGGGAACAGATATAGTTACAACAACCTTTGCAGTGTTCCCTCATCCAGGTTTTTTGTTCTTCGCTTCAAACTCCCTGGAGGGTACAGTATATTAAGTGCTGTCTTTGCTCTGTAAGCCTTAACAGCTTCCCTGCAGACTGTCAAAGTGACAGAGGCAGGAACTTCTTCTCAGGTGAAGTGGCATTGCTGACATGCCTTGTAGTTGTCACTTTCCTGTTTCCTTCTTTTCTCAAACGCTGTTGTAGGAAGCTCTGGAGTCGTTCCAGGTCCTGGGTACTGTCTGGATGTAGGCGAAGCTCTCTCAGTTCATACAGGAGCAACAAGTGTTTAAATTATTCAGTGCAGGGTCTTTCTTACAGCAACTGCAAGCTCTGGCTGCAGTCAGCAATTCCACTTGCAGGTTGCACATTGGTCGCCTCATTGTAAAAAACCCATTTGTAAGGCTCTATAGCAGTTGTTAATCTCCACTCTTCTGTTAATAAAACCCTCTTTGACACATGACTGAAAACTCCTCCAGTTGACAGTGTCAGTGTGAGCCAGCCAAAGTGCTCTCAGCAGTGTGGAATCTGAGGCTCCCCAAGTGCTCCTACCTGATTGCCTTGGGTTCTGCTCTGCAGCAGCAGCATGATCCAGAGCTGCCTTTGGAAGCATCCTACAGCCAAATAATTCCCATTTGTATTTTCTTGGCTGAGTTTGTTGTGACATGCCCTGTTATTTTTGCATTCTGGGTCCATTCTGAAGCTCCCCCAGGCATCCCTTCAAATGAAACATTACATCACTGAGGAAGTGAAGCCATTACAAGTGAACACTTTCGACAGACACTTGGAGCAAACACAATCAGCTCTCATCTTCCAGAAATGGACTTGCAAGTTGACATTGCAAAATTTGGGAAGAACAATGGTCGTTTCTTGAGTGGTTTGATGCAGTTTTTAAAAAAGCTGAGCTGTGCTGTTGTTTTTTTGCCACATCATGAATGAAGGTTTTATATTTGCATAGGAGAAATGCTACCAAACAAAGCAGTTGGAGCACAGAGCTTCAGAATCCTTTGGAAGGAAGAGAGATTTTAAGCTCTCTGCTGAGCTCTGTGGAGGTCTCTGACCTTCTCTGTGTCTTACTTTTATCCTGCAATAATCCTCCCTTTTTGCAGAGCTGTGGGGATGGACCAATTGCTGGTTTCATGCTATTCTCGTGGTTTGAGATGCTGTATGAGTGTTGAGGATCGTTATTAGAGTTTTTCTTGCTAGTCAAAGGGTTAACTTTGAGATCTGATTTAGATTTGGCACAGGAGGAGGGGAGACAGAGGATTTTGTTCTGCAGGAAACTAGGTCAGCAGGTTTTTATTATCGTGCTTGAGAGCCCAATGTGGTTTGCATTTAGGAATGAACTCGGCTGACATCGTGGACAGTCGGTTTCCCCTTCCCAGGACGCAGCCTCAGACAGTGCTCCATACATTTTGACTTTCCCAAATGGAATGCAAGGGAATACTCAGCTGAAGAAGCTCAGGCCATTGTGAGTTTGTCAGTTATCTTTCTAGAGCTGTCTGTCAGGAGTGCTCAGGAACACAGAATGAGGTCCAAGATGTTTTGGAGAGGAAGAACAATAGGGCTGGAATATTTTCAGTCACTGAAGTGCATGGGAATCGCAGCGGTCTCCATTGCTTTTACACCCCATGCACTGATGATTGTTCTTACAGCCTGTGGCATTGTTTGGTTTTTGTTTGGATCTGGTCGGATCCTGATCTTGGTCCTGCCAATGTAAATTTGGAATAATTCCCTTGCTTTCTGTGAAGACCCTGCTGTGGGTGGCTGAGATCACTGTGTGGTCCTGCAGATAACCTTTAGGTGGGGAGTTTTCCATTGGAACTTTTAGATCATCCTGACTGATGAAAGATTTGAATAATCCAGAATCTCTGTCACATCTTCCAGCTCTCTTGGCTGTATTTCCTGTTCTGTATTCTCTTCCCAGGCAACTGAGAGTACCTGCCTGTTCTTTACCTCTGCCTGTTGAAGACCAAATTGTGGCAGATGTCATCTATATTGCACAGTTCAGGCTGCCTTTCTTTACAGATTATTTTGATTTTACTGAATGATGAAAATCCAAGTAGTTATAACTTTAAAAAATATTCTACATTGTTTTGATTGTAGTGATCAGATGAGGGTGGTGGAGCTTAAAAAGATTTAAGGTGCATCTTAAAAAGACATTACTGAAAAGATTGGTAATGCCTAGGAAAATTTCTGAGTAATAGGATTTAAGGCTGAACATCTATTTCCAGTTTTATGCTCTTGTTGTTTTACAGACTTTAATGTGAGTTAATGGTTTTTCAGCATAATAAAACCATCTAATTCTGTCCCGTTCTACTCTTTATTCAGTTCTGGCATCAAGAAACCCAGACATTTTTGCAAACCAAGTTTGGCTTTTAAGGCTGAACAAGGAAAATACAGGCAATACTGAGAAGAGCAGACAGCAGTAGGTTGCCAGCAGTTCCTGGAAATAATGGAGTTTCACAACCATTGCCTGCAGATTGGACATTTAAGGAGGAAAAAAATCCTTGTGGCTTGCATGGATAGAATAATGAGAATGCAAAGTCTGTTGAGAAGGTTTATTATGGTAAAAATTCAAATGCCATTATTGGGTTTAAACCAAAGAGCGGCATATCAAATGCCTCAGAATGATGACAGCATAGAAATAACAGGTCAGAAAATTTCATATGGTCTCTCCTGGATTGCATTTAATGCTGTGGTAGGCTATGCATTTTAATTGTCCAGTTTTGAATCTCTATAAAACAGTTCCAGCTGCAAGAAATGTGCTCACAGAATGATCTTTTGAAATGTGAACATGTTAAAGAGGGATGAAGAAAGGAGGTGTTTCTGCAATACCCTTGTGCTCTTCCCCTGCTGTGACTGAGAGCCAAGAATACGCCAGCGTGTGTCAGAATGAGAGGCAGTGACAGGACTTGTAGCAGGCAGACACGTCCACACAATAAACAGCAGAGCTGAGGCAGCATTCTCAAAATTGCCTCCTGCATAATGAAACAGAGGAGTTGTGGCAGAATCTCCACAGCTTCATTCAGAGTTGGCAAATTATTTCATTCAAATTCACCGCAACTCGGGAAATGTCATTGTGCTGCTGGAAGACTTGGGTTGTGTTTCCTATTCCTAAATTGAACTAAGTTCAATTGAGCTCTCAGCTCAAGAAATGAGAGATGAAAAGACTCTCTCTCTCCTGCAGTGGCTCTCCAGAATGTATATTATATCTCTTGAGGCTGTCAGCCATGTGAAGCTTTCAGGATGTGAATCATAGGATAAATAAGTTTGGTCATTCTTGCTGTGAATAGAAAAAGGTAAAATCTTGTATTTTTACAAAAGCTTTTTCTTCCCTACATGAATTCAGAAAACATCCCAAGTCGTTAACATGCTGGAGCTGTCACTGAAAATCCAGTAGCTTCAGGGTTGAACAGAACTGTTAATAGAGCTCAGTGATGCCATGTGTGTGAAACGTGTGCTGCTGAATATTTGTGCTCTTTCAGATGGATGAACTCGAGTTCCCAGACTGCAAACGAGGGTGGTAATGCAGGGGAGCAGCTCATGTGTGTCAGCAAAGGAGCAGATGCTGGCAGGAGACCGGGGGATAAACAGATGCCGAGTAATGCTGGTGTACAGAGTGAGCCATTTGTGCCCATTTGGGAGCTCTGCTGCAGAGAGGATGCAGCCTGCAGATTTAAGTAGGTTATGATGTTCTCCCCTATGGCTGGGGCTGGAGGCCTGGCCAGTTAACTGCAGAGTGTCACTTTGTGGTACAAACATTGAAAAATCATCTTTCAGAGAGCAATGGCTTCATATGGGTGCATTCCTTTCTTGTTTTTCAGTGTAACCCTATCTTTACCAATTAAAGTAACTATGCAATGGTTAGAATATGATCTCTGAGCCATGAGCACAGACCCTGTTTATCCCTTTTGTGGGATAAAATATATTTAGCCTTGCTGGATTTGTAGTTATTCTTCCTTCTTTGTGTTTTACGTGGTAATTAACCCTCTCCTTTGATAGTTGTTTACAGCTGGGAACAGGCTGACAAGAATGGTGCTCTTTGTTCTGCAGAAAGCAGGGAGTTGTGCCAGGTATCCTGTATCTGTTTCCCAAACTCAGCTAACCTTCTCCTGGGGCAATCCCAGTACCAGGAGAGAGGGAACAGCAATATTCTTAACATGGCTGCTCACTGCCAATCTTTTGCAGAGAATGGGAATCAGCTGATTAATTTTATTGACAACTTATTGCAGGCAAAAGGTGCCAGGCTGGAAGCAATGGTGATTGGCACAGGCCCCTCACAGTAACTCTCACACCAATGTGTATTTGTGCTCGTCATCGTTCCTGCAAGTTGATTGCTTGTATCTGTAAGAAGATTACTGCCCAGTGTAATACAACTTCTGGCCTCTTTCCTTGGATGCCAATAAGAAGATTAATTAGAACAGGGCTAAAAATGTATTAGTATTTAAGGGAGATACATTTTTACTGTGCTGCCTCATCTCTTATTCCACCCCAATCCATTACACGTTGTGCTCAGAGTCCTCATGCAGCTTCTGCTGTTTAGTGCCCTCTGTACCTACAGGGAGGTAAAGGAAGACTTTTTGTCTCCATCCTCATCCATCCTTATTCCAGGAGAATGTGTGAGTTCTGGCAAGAGTGATCTGGAGCCAGCACTGGATGTTTGATACAGGACACACTCAACACCCCCTCCTACAATGGCTCACCCTGGGGCCACCACACAGCTCACAGGTGCTGTCTGCTTCCACAGCAGCTCTAAGACTGAAGTAATTCCCAGCCAGGCTTGGCAGTTGGACTTTCCCAGTGATCTGTATAAACTGGAAGTGTCTTGGGAGGTTTCCCAGTTGCACCATCCTGCTTTTGGGTGTTTACAGCTACAGTAACTAACTTCTGACATTTATGCCCAGCTGGTGCTCTGATTGCTGAGCTGGTGCCTGTTTGCACATGGGGCCTTCTGATAAGGCAGGCATTTGACCTTTCTATTCTTAACCCATTAACATTTAGAAGAGTTGCTCTCCTCACCTCTGAGGCTGTGTTCCTCCCCCCAATACCCCTGTTCCTGCCAGATAAGATTACTCCTGGGTTATATATTGATCTAAAAGCAGAGTGCCAAATGCAGCCCACACCAGTTCAAGGGCAAACACTGAACCCGTACGAGTGAGTCCCTGTGCTCAGCTCAGTCGTGGGAAGTAGATGACCAGAGGCTTTTTTTGCCCTCTCAGCAGAACCTGGGGACAAGCACAGGGGTCTCAGTTCTTTATTGTACCCTTAAATGACCAGCAGCAGGACCAGCCCAGTTTGCTGATGCTGCCCCTTTGTGCCCTTTCCTCTTCTCCCTCTGCCTGTGAACAGATGAATGGCTTGAAGTGATCCTTACACAGAATTATCACACACTCATTTGCTGGAGGCAGTGTATTCAGGAATCTGAACGTGCAAATGAGAGCCAAGATTCCTTTGTTTTAAGCCAAGCCCAGCTCAAGGAATGGTGCAGTGTGTCACTTGGATCAAATCTCTTCACCCATGCACATGTATTTCCCAGGTTTTGAATATCAGACGAGTAAGGAGCTGTTATTGCCTCTTCAGGTGTTGTTTGAGAGTCTCTTTTTCTAATTCAGTATCTTGGTGTAAAATACTTGAGAAACTGCTACCAGGATGATGAAAGAAGTGGAAAACATGCCTAATAGTGGATGGGAAAAATGCTTGAGCTATTTGCTTAATCCATGAGATGACTTGATGGTCACACAGGAGGACCAACATGGGGAAGAGATTTGGTTTGTTGAGGTGTTACACACATTTTGTATGAGAATAATGAACACAGTGGTCCTGCTGGCTGTAAAAGTCTATGACACTGATAATAACTACAATCAGTCACAAGAATTAATTAGCTGGCAAGCCTGATTTTTGCCTGTAAAACCAAAAGCCACTGGAGCAGCCTGGATCAAAATTTATTGCAATTATTAATATTTTATTATGTTAGATTAAATGGTTTAAAATAAAACATTGTGATTTAATGTGCATTTATGACCATCTGTACTAAGAACTAAGCTCCATATAGTCTTAACACGATAACTTACATGAAATTAAAGAGGCAGGCACTGTGCTTTTTCCTGCCACTGTTTAAGAGAAAGCAAAACCACAGAATGGATGGAGTCCTCTCACTTAGCACTAGACTATTTTAGAGTGAGAGACTCCTTTTGAGTTGTCTTATCAGACACCCAGTAATTCAGAGTTGAGAAGCTCATTCAAAACTGAAGGAGGAAATCCTTTTTCATCTTGTGGTCTGTGAATAAAAATAGATGTGAAAGTCTGTTCTACTAATTTTTTAGATGCCTGAACAGCATGTATGATCCAAAACCAACTGCTTTATCTCCTTAACTACAGTTAATATTATCTTTGTTTACTGCATGTGTTAGTTTTTAATACTGTGTTTTGATAAACTTTTCCATTATTTCTAGAAATTCTGATATAATTTACCCAGTTGTTAGGAAACAATTATAAAACACTGTTATGATTTGGAGCTCCAGCTTCCATCTCAACTCAAAATTGCACAAACCATGACTAAAAGTTCATTTAGTGAGGAGAAATGCATCACTTCATGCCTGGTGATACAACAAACTGGAGAAATTAAATTTTATCCTTAGATAGAGAGTTGTTTTAGAAAGAACTAAATCACTTATTTAAAATGAATGGGTTGAAAACCACCTGTCCTGGGCTGCAGGAAGAGGTAGGTAGGAATTTTGCTGGCTTGGCCCTCACCACAGCCTGGTTTGAGTTTTCTGTGTGGCACCGTCTCTGTTGTGGTGTCACAAAAACCCCCTGGCCCTTGGAGCAGCTGAAGTGAGAGGGACAAGGCCCAAGCTTGGGAATGCTCCTGCCAGTGCTTTGAGTTCTTTTTTACAGGGCTGTTTTCCTTTATTTTTTTCCTATTTCAAATGTTCCATGAAGTAAATTTTTTATCAGTGACTCAAAGCAAAAGAAAATTCCAGATTTTTGTGATAAGATATTAGATGTCTGGGCAAGCCTTCAACTGAAAATGGTTTTTTGGCTTATCCAGCATACTGTACTTGCTGAGATGGGAGTGTGTGAGCCTCTAGTTATGATTAAAACACCAAAAGCATGAACGTAGGGAGCAATAAGGTATTATGTAGGAGAAGATTCATCATTTTGTGACTTTGTTTAAAGAAAGCCCAGATGTGGGAGCAGATGCCTACTGAATCAATCATTTTCTAAGCCACAGATGACCAGAAAATTAATTAAAAAGAAAGAATATGAAGATATATTAGAAAAACAAACATGCAGAACTTAATGCTTGAACAATGTTGCCCAGACCTGTTTGGCCTTAAAGTGATCTGCATTGTCAGCAATTTATTTGGGGATGTTTAACCCCCAGGATGTACATTCAGGAAGTTGTTCAGGGGTTTCAGTGACTGGATTGCTCCAGTTTGTTTCTGCTGCAGAGTTTGTATCAGGAAACAGAATTTCTGCCATTGACTGCAGCTCTGCCAGGATTTTCCTGAGGGTGTGGGGAGGATGAGGTGTGGGATGGGTGAAGGTGTGGGATAGGTGAAGGTATGGGATGGATGAGGGTGGGAGCTGCTCAGTGCTGATGCAGCAAGACTGCTTTTCTCACAAGAGCTAATTACACCATTAGAGTGCAGATCTCTGCACCTCCCTTCTTTGCGAGCTTTATACATATTCTGTGTGGTCTTGTGTGCCTGAGACATGCTCAGAAAATGTTCATTTAGATGTTATGTTAGCAACAGGTGACCAGAGAAGTAAAATACTTCAGAATATTCAGATTTGCAGAACAGCACCAGAGTCAAGGTACTTTCTAACATCTCAATAGAATCTCCTTTAGTGATACCTAATAAACTTCCCTGGTTTCCTGGCCTATTTACAGTCCTTGTCTGTACCCCTAATCCATTTCAGAAGTTGTGTTTCCATTTTGACTCAGGGGTTGCCCAGCAGGACGCTTGTCTCAGCACACAGGGACAGCTGTGTTGACAGTCTCGGTGGCCTCGGGGCATTATAGGCTCTCTGTAATCAGATGAGACCTGTACATGCTTCAGCGCCTTGCAGTGAACTGAAACAACCTTTGTCTGGGTGGGATGGTGAAGGAAGTGACCATTTTCAGGGGTTTGCCAGTCGTGTTGTGAGACCCCCTAAAGGACACATAAACTGCAAAACCAAGTGAGGGTTCAGGAGTGAGTTTTACTGTAGCAGTTCATCAGGCAGCATGAAAAAAGGATGGTTTCATGTTGGAGAAATACATACAAGAAATGCAGAGGATTCAAAGTTAATTTGTAAAATGATGAGTCGTTTTTTGTATAATATCTGTCCCCTAGATCCCTATCCATGGTTATCCATTGTACATAGCTATTTTCTGAAATGTTTCTCTTTCTTCCTTTGTGTTGTGTGACAGAAATAAATATGCAACTCTTTTTATTTGGGGAATCCTAGGAGTAACTGGTAACAATAGTAGGTAAAAGTTAGACAGAAATGGCATTTTTCAACTGCTGGCACACGGTTTAACATGCACTTTGCATAGCAAAAGCAATGACCAAATCCCTGTTGAACACTGGCCAGGAGAATCCATCAGCGTGTTTTATTCAGCGTGTTTTATTCATGTGGTGTGACAGTGCAGTTAACTCAAGTCTGTATTGATTCTGTTTATTTCAATTTAGAGAACATCTCCACTGAGCATTCCATGTAATTATTATACAGACAAGGAGCAACATCTAGAGCTGACAACCAAGCATATAAATACAAATCTTTTGCAAAACATTCTGTCATGCTGCATCTGCGAGGAGAACAGGTCAGACTTAAACAGAAGCAGATTCTGCTGTCAAGATTTTTGCTGAAATTGCCTTTCCTCCAGCTCTGTTATGATTGTATCAGGGCACCATTTGTTTTAGTTTCTCAGATGATCTCCACAGCAGCATTGCTGTACAGAGAGAGAAAAACAGGGTTTAAACACACTGAGTAGGTAAAACATACACTTTACATTGTAACTAACAGACTGTCAGTAAAATCCTCGATATTGACACAGTGTAAATAGGAGTTTATAACCTGCTGCTTCCTGAGATCCCAGGGGGTGTGTGGGTACTGAATGTGTACAGATCCATGGGACAGAGTGCACAGTAAGTGCTGTAGGTGACTTGCTTGTCCCAGGGAGGTGCACAATCAGAGTTGTTTGAATGCTTAGGCAGGCCAAAGGTTGTGAACGTGAGGCACGAGCTTGAGGAAGTCCATTCAGGGAGGGAACCCACAGTAATTATCTCTGCCACTTGTTGCAGTTGTTTCCTTCTTAGAATGATTAAGTCACACTGATCTGGTCAACCCAGGTCAGCCACAATGTTACCGAGACAACGAAGTGAACTGGTCACTGCCCTTGAGTGTTGCACAGCCCATGAAGTGGCTCACAGATCCCTGCTCCAGCTTTGTCCCCATGCTGGGAAGGTGATGTGGTGGGACACAACCTCAGTTCCTTGTACAAACAAACTCTTCACACAGCTGGAGTGTTGTTCAGGGCTCCTCAGCAGCAACAACCAAGATGGATGAGATACTCAAAACTGAACTGGACACACTCCATCCCATAACAGTGTCCCATTGAAACATCTCTGTAACAGTCCCAGTTCCTGCCTGCTGAGAATTTGGTTAATATCTACTGTTAGACTGGAAGGGGTGGGGGAAGAAGAGCCCTTGCTATCATTAAAAAGGAAAAGGAAAAAAAAGTCTAATCAAATAAATCCCTGTAGTTCATTTCCTCTTACGAGATCTGTGCTCTGTAATTATATTACCAAAGAAGTCTTTCTTCTCTGAGTTCACGTGAAACCTTAATGGTTTTATTCCCCTTGGCCCTAGTTCAATCAGTGTACACGAAATTACAAAGTTTTTCAGTTCCAGTGTAAGCTTGAATTAGAAGGTGGTGGGTGTGGTACTTCAGATTAGAGCAAACTATGAAAAAGAATCAATTCCTTAAAGCACACTTGCTAGGTTGGGAGTACATTTAACATAACCCCACTACCAAGCAGGAATTTTGTTTAAGAGAACCCAGCCCACCAACAAAGAGTGCCAGCAATGCAGAGTTGCCAACACACAGCAACTGTGAATAGAACAAGATGTTCTGTATGCAGGTAAGTAATGCTGGCAAATTGTTAAACACATATTTAGGTATTTTCATATCATGAGTAAAACAGTGTAAAAGATGCTCAGTATCTCAAAGAAGTCAGATGAATTTTACTAGTTTGCTGATGGAGTTTTACTGTTGCTCTTGGTGGAGATACTGAAGCCAATTTTGAGGACTTTAGATAATTTGTTCTGTAGGAAATGCTGTTCAGATGATGCAACACCAGCTTCTTAAAAAGGAGAAAACAGAACTTGATGAAGCAAATAGGAAGTGAATGTTTTAATTTGTCACATATTCACCTTTTTCCTAATGTGCACTAGATTAGCAAATGTGGGTGGTGTTTTATAATTTCAGTTTTATTGCATCAGGAAGAAGGGAAATGAACTCTTTGCTGGACATCATTGAGCATCTTTTGCCTCTTGTAGCTTCTTCAATCCATTTTGGTTAAAATGAAAAACAGTATTTTTACTGCAGTGCAGGAAACTGAAATACCTTTTTAGAAACTGAAGTAGGATTTGGGTGAATATTTTGTTATCTGATCCTTCTGTGCCAAGTGAAGCATTAAATGAAAACATTTTGATTACAGTTCCAGGCCAAGTCATGCCCCCTCTTCTAACCAGTCACATATTAACTCTGTCTCATTGTACCTGCAGACTCCTTGTACAGCAATTTCAGGGTTTCTCATTTCACTGGTGCAGTCTGTTTCTCTGCAATTGCCATTTGCACTGAAATAATTCATTGCACATCCTCCCCTCCCTGCACATACATTCTACATTCTTTATATGTGTCTGTAAGCATAACAAATCTTGTCTAAGTTTCATGCTATTTTCTCTTCTTTAACTGTTAATAATTAACCGAATTTTGTTAAATGTAGAAGTGCTCAGTCTCTTTTAGGATGAAGGATGGATGTTTTCCTGTCAATCATTTTTTAAATCTGAGCACAGAAAAGTCCGACAAACAATGCTTGAAAGAAGTAAATTTTGTTCCTCTTTTGGGGTACAAAATGGCAGGCAATAAAAGGGGGCAATTCAGAATTGAAGCTGGTTGAATTCTTCATTAAGTCCATTCTACTTCTTGTCATTAAATGGCATCAGCAAGATACAAACCCTTCGTTTTGGAGAAGGGTCACATCTGTAATGAATTATGGTCTCCCTTATTTAAACAGTAGCATTGTTATAAATATTTTCTTCCTGTATTTCTGTTTCATAAGCCAAATACTCAGCATTTCTCCTCTTCTCGTAAGTAGCCACACGATGGGCTGCCAAGGCTGGTTTATCATTTGCCTTGGGAAAGGCATTTTATAATATTGCAGGATAAAACATTTGCAGGCAGAGGTTTGACCCGTGGGGGAGAGAGGTGAGGGGTTTGCAGGATTGGTGCCAAGAGGCTGAGGCTTGAAGGAGAACTCCCACAGCTGCTCTCACCAGTGAGGGTCAGAGAACTGCAACGAGCCTGTTCCTGCAGAAATGAGACTGAGGCACTGATTTAAACTGAAATTTGTGAACGCTTAAATTTTTAGCCAGACCTAACAAGTTTCCTTTCTATTTTTTTAATGAAACTTTTATGTTTGGATGTAGGGATAAATGGATGAACGTGTGAAAGGCAGTTCTGATGTCAAGGCACTGTTTTCACTGCTGTATCTGCAGCGTCCATTCTTGTGCCAATGAACATGTCATCATAGCAAAGAAGAGAAATCCACATAACCTCTTACTGAGAATAATAAGGTTTTACTGAAGAGTACAATATTTTAGGGCAAGACATGAGGGTTTTTTCCGAAAGGAAGAGCAGACAAGAATATTGACACAAAGAGTCATCCAGGGCTGTGTCATAGCAGAACACAATTAGGTGATGCCGAGGTCACGCTTTGGCCCCTGGCGAGGAGGGTACGTTTAAGGAGCTCCTTTGATGTTGGTGGTAATGGTGGATCATTTGCAACTGTAAATGTGTTTTCTGCGCAGTCCAAGTGGCCAGGAATACAGGAGGCTCTGCAGAGCACCAGTAAGAGACCTGTAGAAAATGGGATTGTTGTTTGCCCCAAGCAGGGAAACATATTCCTGGAGTGTGTGTGTGGGTGCTGCAGCGCTGAGCCGGGAGCTCAGGGCTCCGTTCCAGGCTCTGCCCCTGACTCAGCTCTGGTGCCTCGGGCTCTCTAGGGAGAGTTACCTGAGCTCTTAATTCTCTCATTAGAAAATGTGGAGGTTATTACTTGCTCACTTCCCCATACCAGCCTCACAGGGGTGTGAGTTAATGAACATCTGTTAATGTGTGGAAATAAATGCTGTGAAAGTGCCGGAGCAGTAGCAGCGCTCGCACAGCGGCTTGATTCCTGCAGCTCTTTCCTACGGGATTGTGCTGTAAGACTAAATCACCATTTTAGCAAGGCACCTGTGGAGCACATCCCTGTCTCCAAATCCCGCTCTGTGCCCGGATACTTAAAAGTGCTCCCGAGCCCGGGGCTGGGACAGTTCTGTGCCACTCTGGGAGCTCTGTGCAACCTCGTGTAACCCAGGTACGTGCAGCTCATAGCACACAGCTCTTGTCGAGTGTTATGTGCCCAGCTCCAGTTCATTATCCTCACTCATCTGCCACTCATTAAGGGAAAAAAAGATAACTGTTGTCTGCAAAAATCGGATTTGTTACGCGGTGTGCAACAAGCCAATAATGGCACACTCGAGACAGACATTGATTATTTAGTTCAGAGTTGCCAAGCCTGGGTGCCAGGTGGAATTCCACATATCAACCATCAGAACTTTTTTAGCGTACATTTTAGCAAACAGAGGAATTTTTACATGTTCCACATTTTGCAACAATACAGTTCCCTTCTTTAAAGCTTCCTGATTTCCCTATCCCCTCGCTGGATGCCTTAACGGGTTGATGTCGGGAGGACGAAGCCCCGCTCGCCGCTCCGGTGCCCTTCCCTTCTCCGGGGCGCTGCGGGCGGCCCCCGCTCGCAAGAGTTAATCGCTGCCAACCTTTGGCAGTGCTGGCCGGTCCTAGAAATCCGGCTGGCTGCTGGAGCGGCTGCCAGGAGCCTCCCTCGGGCCGTCATGTGAGCAGTGTAAACAGCCCGGCCGGGCGAGTGGGCGGCTCGGCGCTCGCCAGTGGGGCAGAGTTCAGTGGCTGCGGCGGGGTTACTGCCGAGCGCCGCGGGGTTGCCATAGCGAGCATTGCATAACGCTGGCAGCGGCCCCGGCCACAAAGGGCCCCGCGTTCCTTCTGCTCGGTTTGTTCATTGTTGCCGAGGCCCACTTTGCTGTCGCAAATGGAGTTCCAGGCATAGTTCCTGGCTGGGCTGCTGTGGGAGGTTGCACTGGGAGCAAGGAGAGAGGAGCTTGCTCATGGAGCCCTAACTGGGGCATTCGCATTGCAAGATGCTGCCTGCAGGAGGGTTGTTTGCATGAGCAGAAACTTTGCATGCCAGTAAAGTTTGTGGGAGTAAGATAGGTGTTTAACTTCCTGATACATTGTCTTCTGAAAGGAAGTGATTTGGTGTAGTACTAAATTTGCACCCAGCTAGAGAGCTCAGGGCATCAGAACATCAGCATTATGTGGGTACAGCATGACTGCAAGAATTAATGCTCCCATATCATTGCGTAGATCAAATGGATTGCAGAAGATGGGAGTTTGTGGGAGGCTGAGAAGTCAGGAAACTTTTTTTGGATGGAATTGGTAGAGGGAAGCTGGAACGTTGCAACATGGGAAGCTGCATTTGGAATCAGGCCATCATCCTCTGGAGATCTCTGCTGAAGTTGCATCTGCATTTACATAAGTTTTGGCATGCAAAATCCATGTCCATGAAGTGACTGTTCTGTGCTTTCCCTTTCTAGATGATTAATTAAAGTGGCTGAGGGATTGATTTGGCTACAAGCTGTCTCCTGAGGTTTCTGACTGTAGTATTCTTGTTATGTGGAATAGACCAAGGTCTATCTCTTTGGCTGGAGTGATTATGCTTTTGGCTCTCCTGCTTTTTAAGGGTCTGGCCATTGAGTCAGTGGCAAAATCCTGTCTGACTTTCCTGGGCCAGAATCAGAACTGCAGTTTTGCCTATACAGTGTGGTGTATTTATCCTTCCAAGAGCGAACAGATTTAATATTAAGCTTGTGATGAAGGGTCACCAGGTTTATTTGGCATATGAAGGTTGTGGTATTTCAGTCATTTGGCTCTGAAAGATTTTGCTGGCTGCTGTGAGAGACTTTTTGTTTCTTCCTCTTGGGTTTGTACCCTTTCCACTGTGAGGTCCTGGGCATGTTAGGATGCATGTGTGACCTTTTGTGTGGCAGAACTGCAGTGCAAACCTAGCTAAGAACAACAGGATATTGCCCTCTACCTGTGCTCTTACAGCTCTTCTGCCAGAAGAGTGAGACCTCCTGCCCCAGTTTGAAACTGGAAGTCTGTCCTTGAGCCAGTGGTGCCAGGACTCGTGTGAGCTGGACATGGCTTCTTGGTGAATGGCTTAACACACCCTGTCCCAAGCTCTGCCCTGCTGAGCTCTTCTTTTCTTCAAAGCATTTTACAAAACAAAATTAAGTTAGGGAGGAGTGAAGTCCTGTGGTATGCTCCTCAGAGAGTCCTGGTTTTGCTGGTGATTTGTATTTCAGTTTTAAAACATCAGTTGTGATTGTGGGATTGCTGGGCTGTTTGTTCTCAGTCAGGACAACTTAGACTGTCAGGGCCCAGATGAATTCTGAGGCACTATGGCAAAGCCAACAATAATAATGAGGAAGTGAACATGGCTGGGAGCTATTCTGGGATCTGCCTGATCACTTCATATGGGCCTAGTGATCTCATTCCTTACAGTGCAGGTGGTGCTTTGGGAGGAATATGGGCTGTGTTCTTCCCCTGTTACTGTGCAGAGTGGCCAGAGGCATCCCAAAGTGGTACCTAATGGAGCCCAGGGTGTTAGTAGAGAACAGTCCACCTTTTTTGGGATCAGGTCAGTCTATCCCTCCCCTGGAAGCTGACACAGACAAGAGCAGATGGTTCTAGGAGCGTGGTCTAAAATTCCTTTCCTGACTGCCTCTCCAAGGTACTCAGAAAAAGGTTGGTGTATTCTTGTTTTGCTGAACGAGGTAGGGACTTCAGTGCTCTCCTTTCCTGGCCACCTCTCCAAGGTGGGAGAGGAATTGACTTCATCTCACACTGCCCTGTTGGCTGCCCAAACCACACTGCAGTGGGCCAGAGGAGAAACTGCTGGCCCATAATTCATGGCAGCCCCAAATCTCATGAAAATGCTGTTTGGCCTCTGACTGGTGCTTTCAGTGACCTCTGCTAATGGCCCCCAACAGATCACATACAAATCCAGCTTCTATAAAATTAAAGCGGGGCCTCTTGCCCAGCACTTGGCAGATCACTGCTGGCAGTCTGTTAGGGCTGAAAAGTGCTGGTTGTGCTAGGAACAGGCTGCCTGGTGGCTGGAAATGTGTCACTGACGTGGGATCTGTGGGCCCCACTCAGTCAACAGGCACAAAATACAGTCTGGTCACAGACTGGCTCTCAGGGACACAGGGCTGTCACTGGCCTGGCTTCGGGGTGTAATGTCTGTGCAAAAAGCAGTGCTGCTTCCCAAGGGCTGTCGGCTTCGAGTGTGGTTTGCTGTGAGACTGAGGGTTGGACAAGGAGTTGTAGACATCTGCCAGGAATATTGTTCTCCACTGGTGTGGAGAAATCATGCTCTTCAGCTGCAGCATCTCGTGGTGACACCTACGTGACCAAAACAAGGTGCCCAGTAGGTGACACACCCAGCCCCTGTCATGTGCTTTGGCAAAAGGGGTCTCCATTGTTGGGATGACTTTTGGCCCAGATGTCTCAGCTTTCTTACGTGCTCTGGAGAGCCTGGGGAATTTTAAACTTTCAATATTGCTGTTTTCTGCTAAAAAGGACAGGTTCCAAGGAGTATTCTTGGTATTTGCAGTAGAAATCAAAGCAGTTTGTGATTACTTAATTTGGGAGCCCGTTCAGTGTTTGGCACCAGCCTCTAGGGAAGTCCTGACTGCTTGAGATGTTACCCTTGTTGCAGAATTCCTCAGCTCCAAATGGACAGAACTGTTCACCATACTCATAATTTTGGAGTTTTATGCAGTATTTTGTATATTTTGGGCTAGACCTTCAAATTAAGACCAAGATGTTGAACTTGATTCAATACCCTATGGGAAGACAGTACAAGGAATAAAGGACAGGTTTGTGGGGTTCCCAGTACCCAAGATTGCTGAGACACATCTTCGATTTCCATCCAGAAATCAGAGAACAGACAGAACACTTTCCTTAGAAGGATCCCAAACTTCTCTGCATAGGAGTAAACATATAATTATTTCCATTTCACAGGCATGAATATCAGAAGATACGAATGCTGTGACTAAATATCAATTCAGAAATAATTTAGTTGAATTTTGTTTCCTGTCTCACACAGCAGGGCCTGATGCCCTCTCCAAGCTAGTTTTTTTAAGTTACTTTTTAAAATTAGCTTTAGCCATCATAGCTTCTATGTATTTTTGGTCTTGAAAGGAACCATCAATTGTTTTTGTTTGAAGACATTGAATATGAACTTGTTCCTACAGAGCTTTGTGCTGTAATTTATCAACAGGGCGCTGAGGCACAGACGTCAAATGAATACCAGATTTCAAATTATGATAAGCAATTGTGTCATCTCTGTGAATAGACATCAGTCTCTGCTGAGAAATCATCAATAATTCATTTAAAAAAATAAATGAGTACAGGGCCATTTGGATAGGTCTTTGCAAACAACTAGTCCTGTGTTCTGTCATAATTGCTGTGAATTTAAACCCAAAGGATGCTTATTTCTTGAAGAGAAACAAGAGGGCTGTGAATTTAAACCCAAAGGATGCTTATTTCTTGAAGAGAAACACCTGATCATGCCCAAGTCAAAAAAAAGTGTTCCCTCATGACCTAATTACCATTTCTCTTTGGGGAGGTATGGAGGAAGCTGGAGTGTCACCTGTCAGAGTTGTGCTGGGTTTGTCCATGGCTCAGTGGGGAACATGCAGAGCTCTTCCAGAGTATTTTACTGTTAATATTCCAGTCATTAATATCTTCCCCACTTCCTTTACCCTCTACCTACACCAAATCCCAAGATTATTATTTCCAATCTTAAAATACAACTCTCAGAATAATTTGTGTTTCTTTACTATGAGGAGAGGGAGGATGCTGCTGGTGTAAAAATTTCTTGAGCTTCCCTGTCGTAGGTGGCTTTTCATTTGACAGTTGGCATCCTGCTCGAGTCCATTTCTCTCCCAAATTGTGGGTTGTTACATTCCAATGAGCACACAGCATCTGTTCTCTGTAGAACATGATGTTGCAAGATGCTGATCATTTGTCTAAGTGGGCTATTTGCAATTGAATCAGAGATGTACATGCAGCCTAACAGCAATAATTCCCTGCTGTCTGTAATTGCCCATTATAGGAAGAGAAATTTATAAATAGTTATAAAAGTCAGGATTTAGAGGCTGTGCTTCAAGACCTAGGGCTAGCCGGTCTTAGCTTATCTTAGCATCATCTCAAAAATAAAAATTCTCTGCTCTACTTTGGAGAGCACGAAATAATCTCTGTTTACACAGTTTTTTCAATTACTTTGATGCTGTGATATAAAGGTCACTGATTGCCTCTAGTCATCACATGGCTTTTTCACTAATTGTGCACTCACGTCATTTTGTTCTGTGGGATCTTTTGCTTCTTGATCCAGTTTCATTGCCCAGATGTTCATTTCATACAGTTATAACTTTATACAAAGGGCATCCTCTGTTCCAACAAACACATTGTGGTCATTATTCCCAGCTGGGAACCTCGTGCACAGCAGCTCACCTGCTTCCACCATCAAGCCACCGACCTTTGGGCTGGTTTAATGTAAAATCAGTCACTGGGGATAAGGAGGAGAAGTTATGCCAAAATGTTTCCTGGTCCCTAGCCTTGGACTGATTAAGGTTGTGCTGCAGGATAAAAAGGCAATAAGAAATGGGAAAGCTCTTTCATCCTGACCCTTTTGGTGTGTAGTGGGATGGAAAATCACATGGGCGCCTTGAAAGTTTTGCACTGGTGCCTTGGAATGTGTAAATGGAGACCTAAACATCTCCAAGAAGTCACTTATTGCCCTCTCCCACAAAGGTTTCATGTCAGGGCAGAGAGGTCCCTGCTGGTCCCCATGGGGTGACTCTCAGGTAACCAGAGGCCCCCAGGGCCTGGGGATTTCCCAGCTCACAGATTTCCGGAGGGTCGGATCTCAAGGTTATCCCATAGCCCATTTGCTGTTTGTGGAGCCACGTGGACATCACACAGACCAACTGTTGGGTTTAACTTAACCTTTAGAGCAGTCATGAGAGCTTAGTTCATGAGCAGAATAAATTACACGGAAGGCTTCAAGAGAGGATTGTCCATCTGAATGCACTGGCTGCTGCTGAAAGGTCTGGGGAAGATGAGCAGTGGAAAATTGGACAGGGATTGAGAAGTATATCATGTGAGAAGGGTATAACTTGGCAATACATATCTGTGAAGGTTTTTAGATCTCTACCTTGGCCAAAAGTGACCTCCTAAATGACAGGAATCTGGTCATCTTGAGCCCAAATGTTCCTAGAAAGACGACCCTACAAAACTGTGCTGCTGCCAGGGCCAGCAGTGCTGGCAAAGTGCAGCGTGTTCTAATGGCCAGGCTGAGGTGGGAGAGGAGCTGCAGCCCAGGGCAGGCAGAGGAGGAGGCCTGGAGAGGAGCTGGCACCAGGCAGTGATTTTTGACATCTTTCATTCTCAGCTGTAAGGCTGCTGGGCAAAACCTGCACGAGGTGGAATGGTGGCTTACTGTGCTGATGTGATTTGCTGTGGGCCCTTGCAGCTCTCCACAAGGACCAGAATATCCAGGACATCCACTGCATCCTTCCTGGGCAAACCTTGGGATGGAGAACTGCAGATGCCAGTGTCTGCTCTGCTCAGCTTGGCAGGGAGAAAAGTAAAGGAGTGAGATGGAGAAAACCAGGGGTCCTGTCTGGTTCTTGCTACCAGTGAATGGATGCATAGGCAGGTGCAGGATTTTGCTTTCTGAACATGATATTTCCTGTGACTGCTGAAATCAGTGAGCAGAGACAGACCCTTTTTCATACTGCAGCAACTGCAGCACCATAATTCTCTATTTCCCTCTTGAGGCTGCAGATCCCCTGGCACAGCTGTAAATTCCCTGTACAGTGCACAGCATGGCTTTCACTGAAAATTCCTGGGAAGGCAACTCTTCTGGAACCTTATTCCATTAAAAATATTTTTTTCCTCCTATGCATCTCCCCATTTTTCTCTGCATTCAAGCAGCCACCTGCATTCAGTATCAGACACGTGGAATGCCATAAACATCCCTTCCAGACCATAATAGTTTGATGGAAATATGGCCAAGTGCCCAAACCCCTCTGCCCTTCCCACAGCCCCCTCCAGCAGCGTGACCTGGGAGGCCTGTGGTGCAGGATTTATGTCTTGATCTGTGGCAGTGACTGACAGCAGCAGCAAGGAGCTCTCTGGGGCAGGGGACAGGGAGGGAGGCTGGGGAACGGTGTCTCCTGGGACGAGCTCCAGTCTGCTCCAGGGAATGTGCTAATTTTCACTCCTTTATAGTCCTTTATCTCAGCCCTTCGACCTTGAGCTCAGAGGCATTATCAGCCTTAGCCAGAAAGGCAGCGTGCAGTTAACCATTGAAATGCCGAATGTTTCTGATACAAAATCCTGAAGGTAAAAGCAATGAATGCAGCACATTTCAATAGTGCAGCACGTCAGGGGACTGTGCAGGTTTGCTGAGAACCTATTTGTGATACTGAGAAAAATTTTTTTTTCATGTATGATTCTGTGAGCAGTTTTCAAAGTTTGATGTCCCTACAGAGTTCCCTGGGCATGTGGAGACCTCCTGTAAGCCTGTCCTGTGTGCATGGCTGCACACTGTGTATGAACTCGCTTTTCTTCATCACCTTTTCATCCTTATTATACCCAGTTATTGATATCCAGAGCACAGAAAATTACTGCTCTCATGTGGGTCCTTACTACCACGGTAACACGTTTCCAACTTTATAAAGTACTATACAAACTCTTCCCATAGAAGTCACTTCCTGGAGCAGTCTAGATGCATGTATTTACTGCCAGTTGTGCTGCTGACTTCTCTGGGTGACTCTGGGTTTGTCATTTAGCTGTGTGTAAGTTTTTGTGTTTGCAGAATGAGCTGGGGATATTTCCATGGGCCATCGTGGCTATTAATGAGTTAGGAATGTCCTTCTGTGCGTGTGTCTCTTGTTTGGCAAGATCAGCTTCCCTTCTGTACCTGATAAATACGATGCAAGAAAACGATTTCCTTACTGGGAGTAAGTGGTCTCTCTATGACCAGCAGTAATTGGGTAGAAGCAGAATTTTGGGTAGAATATTCCTGCTTAATCAGTTCAGTGTTGATGGAGTTAATTTGCTCATGCCTTCAGATTGTTTTGTTTCCAGGGATTCTAAACCGTTGCCTCCAGCTGTTCATTTCCATTGACGAGGATGATCTTTATCTGTCTAAACTAGTTAAAACCTGCTCCACTACCCAGCAGCCTTTTTGGAGACAGCCCAATAAAGCTGAGTGCGGTGGCTATGACACCAAAGCCTCCTGGACATCATAAATTCCAAGCCCTACTTTTTTTTTCCTGACCTCTCACTGTTGGAGCACCCTTCCTGTTTTAATGGGACTCTCCACTTCCTCCATTTAACCCCTGTCCAAAAAGGGGAATGATATTTGCACTGTAAGTGATCAGTGTAAGAATCCCTGTTATGCTAATTTGCTGCTCTAATATTATCAGATTAAGCCTTGACAGACCTCAAAGGTATCACTCAAACAACTGAAGCACTGTCAGACTTGCACTTGGACTCTGCTCAGTGTGGTCGTTTCTTGGTGATATTTTGGGTGAATCATATTTTTAAATGTGCAGGTTTAAGGCTTGTTGTGACATGCTGGGATTTGTCATACCTTCAGGGTCACCAGGGCCACTTCCTCCTTAAACAGGAGATGTGAAAGTTTGTGTGTGAGCAGATGAGGTGCAGGTTTGTTAAGCTGATGAGACAGCCACCAGATGTAGCAGGGCATCTTTCCAGTGGTGAAATTCAGGTGTCTGGTGTACATTGGGCAGAGATGCTGTCTGTACCAGAGGGAATTGCCAACAACACAAAACTTTCTGTTGCTGTAGTACTGCTACAGGGACCAGAGTTGGAATGTGTAGCCTGGTGTAGGAGCTCCTTCCCTTGTGCTGGTGTTTCTAATTCACATTATTTGGGCCTGAGCTGAACAGGAACACGTGACACAACAGGGAAAATCTAATGGTCAGTTTGGACATAAAGCTCTTCCTTCCACTCCAACTACTGTTAACAGCAGTGGGAAAATCTGTGGCCAGGAGACCTTTCCTGAAGACCCAGGCTGAGCTTTATTTTGGAATGTGCCAGGGAGACATTTCCCTGTTGTTCTGTTGCAGATGTTGCTGTCCCTGCAGTCTGGGGAGTGAGCAAGGCAGAGCAGTGTTGGGATGTAGCTCCTGTTCTCTGCTGCAAACAGCTGGATCAGTTCAGTTCCAGGCCCCTGTGTCTGTGGGAGAATGCTGTGTAGTCATTTTGCTGCTGAAGCACCTCACAGCGATTATCAGACTTCCAGGGGAGGGAAAAGGTCTGAGAAAAAGACCAGTTTAACGTGTCATTATTGGGCTTTAGCAGCTGTGCGTTATCCTATTGTTACTAATAACCTTTGCAACTTTGTGAGCAATGTTTTCTTGGCATCATTCAAACATAATGACTGGGGGGTCACATTCAGCTCTCAGTTGTGTAAATATGGAATGTTCTCTTGGCTGTCTGGTGCTATTTTGCATTTGGCTCATGCTCTCTGCCCCTGGAATCCTGCAATCCAAAATACCCAGGCAGGGAGTTCAGTCACAGTATGCTCTGCATACCAGCTGGGTATGCAAAGCACAAAATAAACACATGAACAACTACTATCAAATCCAAGCCATATAATTACAACTCTGCTGTCCTCTGGTTGTGGTTAATGGGTTATTCCTGAATAAATGAGAGCAGGAGTTTGCTTGGTACTTTCCCAATGTAATTCACCAGTAGATTAGGAATGGGAAGTCTTTCAGAAAAATGTGTTTTTAAAGGGGTTTTAGATTTGATTGGGATAAATCAAGAAAAAGAATTTACAAAATAGATGTTGCTTGAAGTAAAGCAGTCACAAAGTCTGCCTTAATGGCAAGAGAAAGGGAGACCTCGGCAAATCCATGAGGAGGGTGTAGGACCTGCTCTTTCCCTTTCAACCCTCCAGTATCCCGGCCTGTAAGGCTTTTAAGCAAGGTTCAGTGGTTTTATATGGTAAATAAATTCATCTTGATTTAATTCTGTGATTAAGAGGATCTCTCTTGTCCAGTGTGATCCTTACGAAGCTCTCAGCAGTGAAGTGACTGATTGTCCTTCTCATTTTCAGGGATCTTCCGGATAATCCTGCCGTGGAGTGGGACACACAGCTCCTGGCCACCCTTGTCCTGAAGCACATAGAAGCCAAGAACATCAACCTGGTAATGTGACACTTCCTGCAGCACAGGCGATTGCCACATTACTTCTGAGTGTTCTGGGCTTTCCCTTTCCCTCTGGAAGCTTTCTTTGAAGTCTCTAAGGTTAGGATGTATCTTCTCTCTCAGGAGAGCTTTCTTTGCTTCCCAGTGAAAAATGAACAGTGGAGGAATTTCGCTTTTCTAACTCTTCAAATGGTTTCTGTATTTTAAAGTAACCATGTTGTGATGGAGACAGCCCATCTGGGGTTTAGACTTGGTTTTAGGCTTAGATTTGAAGCCCATTAGTAGATGTGTGTTAGAGAGCTTGATTAGCAGGGTTATAGGTCAGGACTGAAGAATATTAAACTGGGAAGATTTCCTGGCACTGGTATAGTTCGGGGATTTTTTCCCACAGAACAGGAATAAGGGCCTAAGCATGGAAAGGGTTGTGTTCTGTTCCTCTCTGTTGAACTCTGCTTTGATCAGGCATGGCACTGTCACACACTGATTAGCAGCAAAATCACGAAACTCTCAAAGCCTTTCAGCACTTCACAAAACAAGAAACCACATCTCCTGTAGCATGAAAGCCCCACGAGCACAAAACCAGCATCATGCATCCAACTTTGTATTGATTCTGAGGCTAATTTTCCATGAAATTCATTGCTGTGCACAGAGACAAATGCAGTTTTGCTGGACTCCTTTTGTGCCTTTTGGCCCCCTGAATAGATAGGTTTTAATCTAATCTGAAAGCTCCAAACACAGGAGGATTTGTATTGCATGTTTGTGACTCTCAGGGGCACAGGGACAAGTGCACCAGAACCCCAGAAGAAATTCTGAAAACACCAGAACTCCTCTGGATGGTTAGGAGGGATTAGATCTTTGCCTCGGGGAAAATTAAACTCCAGCTGTGCTGGGGGAGGCTCGAGTCTGCCACTAACAGAGCAGAGCTGAGCAGGGAAATGTGGGGTTTGCAGAGCAGGAAACATTCCCGGGCACGGTGCTGGCCCTGCTGGGCTGTCCCTGCATTCCCATCAGCTCTTCCCTGAGATGCACCGAGGACAAATCACTGCAGCAGGACACATCAGCAGCACCACGGGCAGCTGGAGCAGCTTCTCGGGGCTGCTGGTAATGAACTAATCTGGAAATGTTCATTAATTGAAGTGTCCCAAGCAATCACACAGGTCTCAGGTGCTTGCTGTAATGGCATTCATTTAGGAGCAGACTGAATTTGCCAACAACAGCAAGAGAAGCACCTAATTACTTTTGTTAAACATCCTGCAATCTAAAACTTCAGAGCTTGCTATCTGTGATGTCTCTGCTGTCCTAAACAAACGGCCTTGCCTTGAAAGGTAAACTGAGTCCATTTTTCACTAACGTTGAAATTGATAGAATTGGCTGAACATGTTAAAAGAGCCTTGAAAAAACCAAAAACTAACAGAGTTTCAGACCAACTCAGTGGGGTCAACATGACTGGAAGATGTGTATTGTTGTAGCTATCCCAGTGGGAAAACTTTCCCCAGTTCTCCCAGTAGTCACAGCATTGACAAAGGTATCTTTATTTACAGAACATGTTGTGTGCCATCTGGCAGTGGAGCAGGGGCTGCAATTCCAGCATGTCTGGAAGGAAGAATTGCAAGGCAAGGAGTCCCACCATGTTCTGTGTAGTTTCCTTCCACTACATGGTTACTCATTTGCTCAACTGGCCTGGAAATCCAGGAGTAGCTCAATCTTTTTGGGACAAATTTCATCCAAGCTCTACATTAAATAGTGCAGACACAGAAATTAATGGTTGGTGTACTCAAAGCCAAAACTAATTTATAGACTTTGGCAATTATTTCCTGCCTGCTGGATTTACAAGCAAAAGCCAGTGTTGCAGGGAGAGGCAGCCAAGGCTACTCTGTCTTGATCCAGATTAGAAAGTGTTTGGTGTGTAAAAAAAGAAGTTACATAGTATTGTGTGAGCTGCAGGCAGGCTCTTGTTGCTCCTAAATCAGACTCAAAAGACATCTCCAAACTCAGAAGAGACTCAATGGGAGTTTGAATCCCACTGGCCTCTGTGAGTGTCAGGAGTGATGCTTGGGGGAAGGCCATGAGAAATGGAGTTGCTTGCTGTGGCATTTTAAGGGATGGCCCTTGCTAAAAAGCAGAGACCTTTATGTGCCCACAGCAGATGTGTGCTGTGTTTGAAGCACTGCATGACACCAGAGAGAGGAGGGAGACCCTCAGCTTTGAGGTGTGGGGAGGGATCATGGACTCCAGACCTCTCAGGAGTTTTCTCTTCTGCTGGTAATTGAGTAATTTCCTCTGTGCTCTCCCCTCTCCGGAAGGGATTTCTGGACCTGTTTGTCTTGGCTGCTGCTCTGGCTTCCACTAGTGAAAGTTCCATTTCCTGAATACCAAGGTCACCCAGAAGAAAAACCAGCAACAGCAGCAGCTCCCATTTCAGAACAGGTGTGGGGAGGGAACTCCCTCTTGCCCTAAAGATTTCATTGAGCAATAATTTCCACATGAAGTATATTTACTATCCCAGCCTTTCGCTCCCAGAACTGGCTAAGCCTGTTTTTAACCCAGACACTTTCAAGATGTTCAGGTTTTCTCATCCTGTCCTGATTGTTTGCTTGATTTCATCATCAGCCTGGTTCAGGTTAGGAGTTAAAAGCCAGCACAGCAGGAGCTGCACTGTGTGGAAGGAGCAAATGCTCCCGTGTGAAAATATCTTCAGCATGTGAGAAAGAAATTCAAATTCCTTATCAATGAAATTAATCCCTGAAGCCAGAGGGATTGATTTACATGTGATTGCTGCCTGCTGTAAGTCATGAACAGCACAGTGGTGCTGTGGAATCAGAGCCCTGTTAGATGACATATATAGATATTTAGATGATATATATTTAGGGTGGGACATCCCTGCTGTCCCAGAGCCAGGTGTGTGCTGAGAGGGATCAGACAAAGGGAATGCCACCGTGGCCAAGTCACTGTGCAGATACCTTGGGGAATTGTACTTAAAAATTCGTTTATTTGAAGAGACAGGTAATTCAGGTGTAAAGGTCCTAACAGTAAATTGGACAACAGTAATTGAAAATGAGCTCTATGTAGTCTCTTCAGCTGGTTCAGGTGTTACATAAGCTCAGCAGCTTTCATTTCAAAACAGATGTGGAGAAGAAAAGCCTCCAAAGGTGTTTCTGAACAGATAATTCCATGTCAAGAGTATTTCCTAACCCAGCCTTGTGCTCCCACAGTTGGCCCGAGCCAGTTTTGTAAAAACAATGATTAGTTTATTTAGTCTGCTCACTGTAGTCTCTTATCTCAGTCTTCTGGTTTGTTCTCTTGTAACCTCCACAGAAGGAAAAATGTGTGTTTTGGCTTGCCTGGGGTTTTTAGCTTGATTTCCTAAGGAAACAGGAATAATGCAATTGTATTTATATGTATGTGCACATGCATGTTTCAAAAGACTTTAGAGCCCATTGGCTAATTTCAGCCACATTTGACAGAAGGGAACTACTCTTAAAAACGTTCTGTTTGTACAGGCTACATGAAAATCAGGGACCAGGCAGAAGAGACAAACCCTCTCTCTGTCCCCATTGAGTAAAAAGGTTTAGTGCAAGTCCAGCCCTTATCAGACTCACACTGCTATTCACCTGAATAGGAATTTATTCTGCCTGCAGTGAGTGGGGCATGTTGTCATTTTAAGGAAGTGCCACTCTAGGTAGGAGTGACTTCAGAGTGCATTTTTTTCTTATCTGCAAAGTACAGGGTGCTGTGTTCATTCTCTGAGCTGTGCTGAATTTCATGTCTTTCCCAGATGAGCTCCTCCAAAAGCTGATATCCATAGGGAGGGCTCAGCAGCATGGCAGACCCTGCAGAGCTCTCTGGCAGTGCTGATGTGCAGCAGCAGCAGCAGCCAAGGTTAAACACATCCTTTTTCTCTTTATAAAATAGGGGTTAACCAGAAAATGCTTCTGGAATGAAACCAATTTTGGTCCTACCAGTTCCTGCCAGCAAAGAGCAACCCGGTGCTTGCTGGCAGCCACTGGGCAAAGTGGAAAGTCTAACTGTGGGCTTGTCCTGGGTTGGGTGGGTTTATAAGCAGCCTTGTCTGAAGTTTGTGGGTTTTGAAGTATTTCTTATCACTGCCTTTGTTTCCTCTCCCTCTTGACTCAATATCCCATGTCTGAGAGGGCCTCTCCTGCTGGAGGGTGGAGCAGCAAGTTGCAGGACGGGCACGGTGGCTTTTGATCTTCCCTTGATCTCTAACCCAGTGCTCCAGGCCCTGCATATAAAATAGATTTTGAGAAGGGAGGTGCAGTGAGTGAGCAAGGCTGTAGCATTTCCTTCCCTGAAGAGAGAACAAGCTGGCAAGGAAGCAAACATTGCCTCAAACGTGGGAGTTGATGATTTCTTCCTGGTCCCAGAGAAGGGAGCTGTGGAGAGCTCTGCTGCTGGGCCTCTCCCAGAGCAAACACTGAGCTTTGCACTGTCCAGGGACTGTCACTATCACCCCCTGGAAAGAGGATGGGCACACATTCCCTGTCTGCTCTACACACTGTGCTGCCAGTTTGGCTGCTTGGTTGGAAATGGGAGCCTTTAAGTACCCAGAGGAGGTGAGTCCCCAGTGGCTCTGGGCGGTGACTGGTCACTGCTGTGCTCACACACTTCTGCATTTTGGAGTTCCCGTTTCTCCCTGCAGAGAATCAATTTTTGTACAAAAGTGCAGTCAGATTGTTTAAAAAGGTTTCTTCTCCTATCAGATTATTTTATCACTGTTTAATTGTCTGGTGAAGCCTCATTACGACCAGGACAGTCAGACACACTTGTGTGGCTCTTGTTGCAGCAATGTCCTGATTCCCAGCACAGCAAACTGTAGCTTCACCCTGTCATCCACAGGCACTGGAGGATGTTCTCAGATCCAGGAGAGAGTAATTCATAGAGCTGGACCTCTCGGGTCAGGAACACATTTGCAGCAGATCACTTTGAAAGTGACCTTTTGCCCTGGTAATAAGTAACAAGTGCATCCTGCCAATGGGGACACGATCTTTGTCATCTTTCTGTTGTTCAAGCTGTTAGGTTGTGTAGTCATCTCGTTCCAGAGTGGCTTGTTTGTTTAGTTGTGTTTCTGTGGCATGAGGAGTTCACACACAAGGCCTCATTGTGCAACACATAAACAACTCGTTAGACACAACGGGCTGGGACAGGGCTGTGTTGGATGTCAAATTTGGGAGCTGCACAGGCTCCTCCTCCCGCTCCTAAATGCTTCTTGTTCTGTGGTTTAATTGCAGGTGGTGACGTTTGACGCGGGAGGAGTGAGTGGCCACGCCAACCACGTCTCTCTTCACACTGCTGTGAGGTACAGTGTCTGCACACTTCCCTGGGTGCCTCCCTGGGGTGCTGCAGGGTCAGCGTGGTGCTGGTGTGGAAGCAGAACCAAAGGCAGTGTTGACTTCACTGCTCCAGCTGAGTGCCAGGCTGTGGGGCACGACACTGTCTGGAGAAACTGCCACAGCTCTGGAAATAACCTACAGCATCTTTTAGTGTTCCATCAGCTGGGACCTTGCCAGTCTCACTTTCACTGGGCCCTCTTTGCTCTTCCTGTCCGTGATCCCACTAAAATATGCCACAGATCACTTTGCACTTCTGCTTTGAGGAGAGTGTGTGAATAGCTGATGCCTGAGCTGGTGGCACTTGGGTTTTGGAAAGTTCTGCACCACTGTTCCAGAGGATGTTGCCATCTTGTCCAAGTACCTGAATTGACCTCTCTGACCCAAGGACGTTGCTCTTTCACTGGAGCTGTCCCTATTTACCACTTTTAGGAGTAGTCCATTAGTCCATTAGTTTCTTCACCATTTTATTCCTTACATTATGGGACCCTCTGTCTCCGTGCTGTAGTGATGTGTGATGTGGTGAGGCTGACAGACAAAAATCCCTGTATTAAAATCACTCAAATTTTGCTGGCAAGACAGCCACTGTATTTTACTTTAACCCTCTGCTCATTCAGACCTCACTGTGTCCTAGAGAGATCTCCTTCAGAGCTGCCCCTGCCTTTCCCAGGCATGAGAAGAGCTCTTTGCAAGTATAGCTTGTATTTATAGCACCCATTTGTTTTCTGAATCATCTGTGCAATTCAAATAAACAAATTCTTCTGGCTTTCCTTGCTGACAACATCACAGTGATTTGCCTTTCTCACTTGCCTAGAGAAAGCTGCAGTGCCACAGAACCCATGCTGGGACCTTCAGCTCCTCTGGGAAGATGCTGAGAGCTTTGATGGCTGGAATTCAGTGTTAGAGGGGGATCATGGCTTTTCCCAGCAACTTCTGAAATAGCCTAACAGAGGAGAGGGGGTGGAGTTAAAGCAAACAGTGTCTTTGGGCTGAGTGGGGAGATGGTTTCAGGCACAGTTGTTTGAGGAGTGAGCAGAGGTTGAGCAGAGGCTGATGACCGAGGGGCAGAGGTTGAGCAGAGGTTGATGACTGAGGAGCAGGGGTTGAGCAGAGGTTGATGACCAATGCTCACACCATTGGCACACAGGGACTAAAGAGCTTCCAGCTGCCTGTTTGCTCAGTCAATTGCTGTATGACCTACAAAGGAATGAAGGGCAGGCTGTTAGTTGTCCTCCTCCACCCTGAAGAGATCATGGGAAAACAAGCTAGCAGCTGAGTTATACATGAGAAGTTTAAGGAAAACTCTTGATTTTGATCCTGGTTCTACTCATGTCTTGCTTTGTGGCTGTGCAGAAATCACTTTCCCACCTTCATGCTTTAGGTTCCTATGTGTGTAGTGGGGATTTAACCCTCTTCTATTCACAGAGCATGTTACCAGGAAATGCTCATTGTCTACAATTCCCTTGAACTCAGAGCTTTGCATTGGTCCTCAGCTAGAGCAGAACATTGTCTGGGCTGATGAGATCCGTGCTGATAGGGACACCAGAGCACGAGCAGTTCTCATTAACTTAGGGCTGGTTTGTGTCTTGTCTCCCTTCCAGTCCTGAATCAGCAGAATTAATCATGGTAGCCCCATCATCTGCATGTGGCAGGAGTGACACTGTGGCTGCTGAAAGGTTAAGTTTATTTTTAGTGGCTTGCTTGCCCTCATTATTTTTCAGTTTGTGTTATGGAGGAAGTAGAGCGTGACTGTATCACTCCTGACTCTCAGTGCCCTGATGAGTTCTCACATGTTGGCCAGTACAGACAGCACTGGGAGCATAAACTGAGGCTTCTCCTGTCCCCCTGTGCCAGCAGAGCTCTGCAGAGCAGCAGTGGCTGCCCCTGGGGCCCCAGTGCTGCATGGCAAGAGAAAGGCAAACGACCTCTCCCCTCCAGGTATCAACTGCAATGTATTTATTAACCATCTTTAAACAAGTCCTGCAGGGTTCTGCCTCCACTGTGAAAAGTGGAGGAAAGGATGAAGCAGAGGGCTGGTGCAGTGATCCTCAGCTCTTTTGGATGCTCCCAGTCTCTGGGAGACAGGCTGGTGCCCACTTTCCATGAGATTACTTTTCCAAGAACAGGGGTAGAACAGGCTGACTCCTCCCACAGCTCCTCACTTCAGGAGGTGCAAATTATTGAACAGCTTCAAGGAATAAAACAGTTCAGGAAATGGTTGTAGCTGAGCAGATGCTCAGTATTGTCTGCTAAGAGCATAAATATTCTTTCCAGTGTCTGGAACAGAGGTTATGTTCAAAGGAGCAGGAACTACTCAGAATAAATGAGCTCTTTCCCTTGCAGCAACCTTCTTCCTGACAGCTTGCAGGAGTCCAGCTGCTGCTGTGTGCCTGCCTGGCCTTCAGATCTGGGAGGAACTGGGAAATGCCAAGGTTCGAGGGTGGATTTGTTCTTCTGCAAGGGAAAAATAAGAAAAAACAGGATGGGAGAGGAACACAAGTTGCTATTTGATTTCAGTCTCCCCTGGGAGTATTTCAGTTCTGGCTCCCAGACGGAAGAAAAACCAGCCCAAACCCAAGAAAAACCCACTGCAGCAAAGCAGGGAGAACTGGAAACAATCTTGTGTAGCTTGATTTGGCAACATCATTCTCTCTTATCCTCCAAAACAGGAGCTTTTCCTGTGGCCATAGGAGGTTGGATCCTTTACGCTCATCCACAAGGAAGAGCAGGTCTTGAGTGACAGCCAGGTCACTTTATCCCCCCTCAGCATTTGGCCAGTCACTAGGCACTGTGGTAATGAGTTTGGTGAATACTGTGTGACAGGAATACTGGAGAACCTCTCTTTCCTGCACTCTGAAATGACAGTGCCTGCACTGAGATCCCATGTAATATCAAGGTGGTTTAGTTTTGCCTGAGTCACTGTGCATTTTGATTTTAAACAACCCCTCTTGCCCCAGGAGCCTGGCAAATGGGGGCAGTTTGGTTTGTTGTTTGCTTGCTTAGGATGGAGAGGAATCATCTTTGTGAGGAGGAGGAGGAAGGACTGTACCACTTGTTTTCTTTAGTGAGCTATTAAATCCATTTCATCCCAGCTAGAACAGAAAAGAATAGTCTTGTCTGCTTAGGGCAGAGCAAACTGAGTGGAAAATAGGAGCTGCTATATTTAACCACTGTGCATTATGTTGTTATAGCAACTGCATCCATAAAACTTCTATCAATGATGCCATATAAAAAGCTACATCAAGGAATCATTAGCTGAGCCTATTCTCGTCAGTTCCATTTGGAAAAACACCTCTCAGTCCTGCAGGATGTTTTTTAACATTCACCAGCTCTGTGGCAGGTTGTAAATGAGGCTGTGCAGAGATAATATTTGGGAGCTTTATCACTCAGCAGTTGATTAGGATGCAGCCTGAGTGCCACCAATGCCTTGTTGCACTTCCATGTCCCAGCCCAGCCATTGAATGCCCCATTCCTGAATGCCATGGACATTGTGCAGAAGGGCTGCACTGAGTGAGGCTCCCTGGAAGAGGAGGGTTGGTTAAATGCCAGCTGCAAATCCGTATGTGGAAACAATGAGCAGAGCAGTGTCCAGCCAGTGCCACTTGGTGGGAGCCATTCTCAGAGGCTGCCAAGTGCATCCCACCCCAACAAAGCCCAATTCTTGTGTTGAGTTTCCAAGGCTGGGTCTGAAAGGACAGGGAGGAAGCTGGGTTTGGGTGATTAGCTTGATAATAGTGAATGATATCCCATTTACCACTTTTATTTGGTGCCTTCTTACAGTGTGTTGCTGGAAGATCTCTCCCTCCTTTCAGCAGCTGCAGCCCATGCATTTCTCACTTGTTTTACTGATCCTCGATGTCCTGGGGGAGCTTATGTGAGTGATGGCTGTGGTTGCAGCCAGCCTGTCCCCATAAGGCTGAGACAGAATTGTCCTCTGCTGTCTATCCTTGAGACTTCCCCTCAAAGCTCTCTGCCCTGGCATATATCCCGTAGTTTTCTACATTTTATCTCATTCCTTTATCCCTTTCCCTCATTCCTTAATTTGTTCAAGTTCATTCATCCCAGTGCCCTTCTGTGGCACTGTTGAGAGCCATCAAGATTAAAGCTGAGCATGGAGCACCAGCACAGAAGGGATTCCCCCTAAAGAAGGGGTTTTTCCCAAAGAAACAGCCTCAAGGGGTGTCCTTCCCAGTGTCACTGGGCTGCTAGCAGTGAGTGGAGCAGTGACACTGCACATTCTTCTCCCAGACAGTGCAGGACCCAAAGCACAGAGCCAGGGACAGCTCTGTCAGCTGGAAGATCTCTGAATTGCCACTGGCAGAACCATCTTTTGCCACTGTCCCATGTGTGAGTACAGAGTTGTACAAACTGTTCCTCCATGGTGTAGTTCAGGGTGCATGGAAATGGGGCCAAAAGTCCAGTTAGGAAGGGAGGAGGTGTTCCAGAGAGCAAACATCCAACATCTGGCAAGTATATCCTTCTAATGTCTCTGGGATTCCTAGGAGACTGCTGTTCTTCCTCCTTCACATCTGTTTCATCAGATTAATCGGGCAGATTAGAGGCTGGGATCCTAAATGGAGCCCCAACGCAGCTTTAAGACATCCATTCTTTGCCATGCTCTTCAAAACTGTATTTCCCCAGTGCTCTACAGCAGCCAGCAGTCAATTCAGTGAAGGGTTTTGCCTCTGGCTTGGGAAACTATTTGTAGAGTGAAGTCATTGAATTCAATGAACAACTTCTCATCAAACAGAACATCACCCAAACTGTAACACACCCACGTGGGCACGAGCCCCAGAGGGGTTCTGTGCTCCCCAGGACCGAGGTTTCAGCTCCATCTTGACTTGTTCCCCTTGGAACAGGTTGGGAGGTTTCACTGGTCAGTGCCACATAGGAGCTGACCCACTCACGGCTTTCCTTGAGGATGCCTGAGTAAAGACAGGGAATTTGGGAGCAAGCTCAGTCCTGCAGTTTGCAGGGTGAGGGTGTTGGGCCATTTCAGTGTTTCTGCTGAGCAGATGGAGCTGATGGCTGCAGACAGCAACAGCCTTCAAAGCAGCTGGGCCTTGAGGGAGGAGCTGGGGCTGAGTTCTTGCAGGGCAGAAATGGTTGGAGCCCTTGGATGTCTCACGGTCTTCCCAATTTGTTCAGTGCAGAGGGGCTCACATGTGGATCTGAACCTACCACAGGCATAACAGAGAGGGTGCAGGGAGAGGTGTCCTGTAATCACCAGTCTCTGGCACTTGGGCAGTGGGTGGGAACAAGCCATCTTAGGTCACTTCATGTTTAAAAAGGATTATAAAAAGTCTCTCCGGGAAAAAAAAAAAACAAAACACCCACATGGAAAAATCTCCTGAAAAAGAGCCTGTTTGTGTTTTACTTTTTGAGATTTTATGCCAAACTCTTTCATTTTGCCCAAACCACAGCAAATCCAATCTGTAAAACAACATTCCCAAAATGGCAACAACTGAGAGCTGCAACCTCTCCCCTACTTGGAAGTGTCCCATGGAGACGCTCCAGCAGGGTGGAGATGGGAGCGAGAAGATGGATTTGGGAGAGGATTGGCTCATTTTGTGAACGTGTGCAGGAGGTAGAGCTTCGTGTTTCTCTCTCTCTCTGTAACCACAGAGAAATACAAATGAGCAAGGCTGCAATTCCTCTACACATAGAGCTGGGTGGAGCCCGTTCCCAGGGCTCTGCACTGAGCCTTGCTGAGAACTGAAGCATTTGGATTGGGACAAAAAGGATGAAGAGAGATGCAGTTTCTTCATGTCTGTTCTTCCAGATGAGTGACAGGTCTGCTGGCAGCAGCTTTGAGGACCTTTCAGTAACCAAACACAGTTTGTGTCTCCCTGAACCTTTACACAAGCACAATCTCCTTAATTTACTGCTGAATCAAACTGTTCTTCCCTGGTGAAGATGCTCCCTGCTCCTGCTGAAACGTTTCCATATGAGCTGGATCTCTCACTCCTGTTTCTAGTGACAGGAATGGTTATTATTAGTTCCCTCTTGGAGCAGCTCAGTGCTTTGATGGTGCCTCCATGGCAGAGCAGCACACCCAGAACAGACACTAGGCCTTTAGAGAGTTTGCCAAATTTCACAACCACTCACTGCTTTATCTCCAAGCTTATTCTAAGAGGTTCCCACCCTGCTAACTGTACCAAGTGCTGAATCATTTCTTTGGGTGGCCAGATTCCACTTGTCGGGGAAGAAACCTCTGGCAGAAGAGCAGAGCAGATTTTAATGGAGATATTTAAATTACAAGGCAACATTTAATAATCTTTGTCAGACTGGAGTGGTGGGGTAGAGGGTGGCCAAGTCAGTATTCCACGGCCATTGTTTAGTAGGAAATGGCATTGCTTTGGCTCTGGAGCAGAGGACACCACTGGCAGGAGAGTCTGTTTAAATATGTTTTCTGATTGCTGTTTGAGTTCTGTCATGACCTGCATTTCTGGCTTGACTTTTGCTTTGTATTGCATTGGGTATTCATCATTCCGTGCTTCCTATTTTGTCTAGGCCTGTGTAGCTAATCCTTTTCCTTGAACTTAACCAATAGCCAGAGATAATCCTAGTTTGAAAGTGACTGGAGAAACACAGCAGTTTACATATAATGCATGTTTTATCCTGGCTGATTTACACATGAACTGGGACATTGTCCTTTGTTAGATACACCACTATAAGGTGATAACAATCTCTTTAAATATTACACAGGGTTAAATAACTTTTTTATTATTATTATTTCCTTTCTCCTTTTGGCAAATGTTCCATTGTTTGGATTTCTTTTTCTCCTGGAAGAGCAGGACTGGGTGTGGGACAGACCTGAGTGCCATCTGCTGGAGACCTGCTGCTTCCCAGCCCTGCCGTGGGCCAAATCCTGGCGATGCAGATGGGAATGGCAGCACAAGTGCTCCGAAGCCATGAGCAGAAAAAACAAGAGAAATAAAAAGGAATTGAAGTTAACACTCTCTGATGCCCTCACCCTCTTAGGGTCATTTGCTTACGCTCCTTGATGAAAGTGCCATCACCATTCCCACCTCCCATAATGCTCCTCTTGTTCTGTTCTGCTACAGAGACTCCCCAGGACAAAGTCATGAAGGGATCAAAGTATTGGTGAGCAAAACGCCAGAGCAGCTTCTCAGATGTCCCAGTGCCAGCCTGGGTTAGAAAAAAAGAGCTGGTGCCCAAAGAGGAGCAGTCACTGAGACAATGCCCCTGGCCAGCAGAGCCTGGGCTTTAAACAGCCAGAGGTGCTCTCAGGGATGAACAGCCTTTGGCAGCCTCTTGCATTTCCCTTGAGAAGTCTGAGAGTGAATTTGATTTATGGAGCTTATTTGTGATGTGTCCCAGCAGCCAGGATGAGGAAAGGAATGGCAGAATAGTGTGGGGAATGAGGCTTATCCTTGCCTGAGGTGCATCCTGTGGGCTCCTGAAGCTTCTCACAAGATTGGCCATTGTCAATGTGTGTGTGTGTGTGTTAAATGAAAAGGGTTGGTTTAGTGTGCAGAGTTTATACCTGTAAAATCAGGATTTGAATAACTCCACTGAGTGTTGACCCCCTTGTATCTCTTCTTTCACAGGTACCTGCATTCAGAGGGGAAGTTACCTGAAGGTAGGAGTCCATCACCTCATATCCCCACCCTGCAGTCCTTTACATCACTGTTGTGTCCAGGGTTCCAGCTGCCCAACTCACCCCTGCACTGCAAATGAAACCCACAGCTGAACTTTTATCTCCCTGCAATTTTTTACCAGCTCAGGCTTCTCTACAGTCACTTTTCAGTCTCTTGGGGTTGTCCTGCCTCAGTGGTGTGATGCAGTGTTTGGCCTGGGCATCTTGTGTGAATTTGAGTGCATTTTCCAGATCTCTCAGCTTAGTCACAGAGTTTTTGGTCACATCTTGCTTACAAGCCTTTTTCCTTTTCTATGACAAAAGCCTCAGAACAATTACCAACTTAGCCAGAAATGTTTGCATGTAGCAAGTTAAGCCTCCACCAAAATGTACTCAGGAAAGGGATCTCAAATCTGCAGTGGCACAACAAACTGTAGTGGCTTCTTCCATCTGTAAGTGAGCAAGAATCTCCGAGAAATTCTCTGTCCAAGTAGGGAAAGGAAAGAAAGTACAGAAGGAGGTTGCTCCTGAGCCCTTTTCTAGAGCAGAGTTGCAGCCCTTATCTCTAGCAAACAGTGCCTGCCCAGGGACAAATGTGTGGACCTCATTTAAGCACAAAGCTGTCACTCAGCTGTTTGGACAGAGCATAGGAAGGTGGCTCAGCCAGGCCCACGCAGTCAACCTCCTGCTCCCTCAGCAGCCATCCAGGCTGTGTTCCTTTAATGCTAATTCCCAAATCATTGTAGGATTTGAATGAGTCACAGCAAATCAGTTTTAATTCTCTGCTAGCAGGAAGTTGCAGGCTTAATGAGACAGCATGAGCCAAGATGGCAGAATGCCCTTAAGCTGAGCTCTGACTCTAGTCCCTTCAGTTCTCCAGTTTATGAAAGAGGAGTATTAGTGCCAGCTTCTTTCCTAGGACCTTTTCTTTGTTCAGCCTTGGGATGCAGCAGAGCTCTGTGTGCTGTGTGCAGCACAAAGGACAAGGACCTGCAGTGGTTGATGTCACTGCTGGCTGTCAGGCCCCATTTACACCAAGCCACTTTCATGTGCTGCTCGTGCAGGTTTGTGAGATTCATTCTGGCCCTGAATATGGGCTGTGCCTCAAATCCATTCAGGTTTGAAACACACCCACGTATAGAGAACATTTCCATTTCTCCAGCAGCATCAAGAGACTGCTGGAGCTCTGTGCAAGCCTTGCTGCTCTGATTACATCACATCTGACATGACCTACAAACACCAAAGGAACGGGGAGCTCCCATGCTGCTGCTTACGCTAAGCCTTTCCAAATATAGTTCCAGTCTCATTGAAATTCCCAGTATTTATAATTTGATCTGGCAGGCGTGCAGGGCTGTGCATCAGAGGGGCTTAATGAAACAAGAGTGATGCTGGGATTGAGGCTGTCTGGATGGAGCTGAAAGGCATGTTCAGGCCATGGAAAAGTGCTGCGCTGCTCTTGGTAAGAGGGAACAGTTTGTGGGTGAGCCTGTGTAAGCCCATGTGATCAGGGAATCCACAGAAAATCTCCCTGCAAATGCAAAAGCCAGCTAAGCCTTGCACTGCCTCAGTGATATGCAAATGAGCACCCTAAATATCCTGCTTTGCTTTCTAATGCCTTTAGCCAGCACAAACAGAACAGGCTTTTTATAATCTGTAATCAAGTTCTCCAGCCCAGGCACAAGCACTTGTCTCAAGAAGCCAAGACAACTGCTGGATGTGCTCCCACCCCTGCCACTGGCCCCTTCCAGCTATAACCACTGTTCTTCCAGAAGAACCTGTGCCTCCTTCCATCAGGAGCAGTGCAGGCCTGCAGCATACACAGTGCTCACTCAGGCACTCCTCATTCTAGGCATCCTTGCTGCCTGAGTGACTTGGAAGCAGAAAGCCAAGCTGAGCGGCTGCAGGCTTCACACACTTCTATTCTCGGGCTAATCCATGAGCTATATTGATCCTGCCCTTTCTGCCAACCTGGAGAGGTTGCATTACACTGCTAATCCCATCCTGCCCAGGTCACAGGCACAACAGGCTCTGACAAGCTTCACCTGCCAGTGTCACAGGAGCAGGCTCCTCAATGGCAGCACTGCTCTCACCCCGCCTGGCAGGGAGCAGCCTGTTTCTCTGAACCCTTTTCCATCTCTCCCTGGACTGTACATTCCTTCCCTGCTTCATTTCATCTCACATTGCCATGCAGAGCAGGCTTTGCTGTCAGCACATGGAAATCCTGGTCAGATCACTGACACGGAGGGCTCTTGCAGTGCCCTTCTTTTTGGGGAGCTGAATTCCACCACTTAGCCTGATCTGACCGAGGAGGGCCCAGCAGGTCAGACCCATCCACACTAAAATCACTTGCCATGGTTTTGAGCCCTTATTGCTTAGCTTTGGGGAACAAAAGGGTGTCATTGTTCCATGAATTAATATTTCTCAGGGAAAGAGATAGAGGAAAGGGAGAGCACGTTTGGTTAATAGAGCAGCCTCCTTTGGAGATCGGTGCTGGGTAACCCTATGCCAGGCCTCTTTTCCCATCACTGTGAGTAGGAATTGATGTGACAATGCCAGAGTCCATTAAAACCATCCAGGAAAGGAAAGATCCATTGTCCCGTGTTTGAAAAGCAAACAGGTGCCAGTGGGAATGCTGACGACAGGAGCAGCACTGTACTAGTTCTCTCCTCTGAAACTACCGCAGCAGCAGCCCAGAGGATCTCTGCAGAGAAAGAGGAAGAGCGGTTCCCCCACTCACGGCACATCACAAGTTTGCTATTTGGAAACGAGAAATGTCTCCAGTGGGAGTGAAAGAAATGTCGCTCTGTGAGCGACTGCAGCACTTGTCCCTGCAGAGCATCCCTTGGGAGAGCAACCGGAACGGCTGGCAGCCGAACAGCTCTGCCTGTCCCCTGTCCCGGCGGGCTGGGAGCGGGAGAGGGGCTCAGGTTCGGGGTCAGGAAGTGTCCCGGCTGTGCCGGTCCCACAGCCCCCGCATTCCCGCACGTCCCGGGGCGCCGCCGGGCGCTCGGCATTGCCCAGCTGCTGCTCCGGGACGCGCCGTGACCTTGCGGGGCTGGGGCCGGGGCTGCGGCAGGCCGGAGGTGGGGACACGGCCGGCACAGGAGGTGTTGGAGGCGGCGGGGCCGAAGGGATGCGGGCCCCGCTGTCCCGGTCCCCTCCCGCGGCCGGCGGACGCCGCCACCTCCCGGCCGCTCCCGAGCACCGCCCGCCGCTTCCAGCGGGGATTTTCCGCCGCTTCCCGGCACAGCACGGGCTCGTCAGCGCCTGGCCGGATGGAAGCGCCGGTGATTGCCCGTAAGGGCTCTACCCCTGCCCATTACTGCTCACAGCAGGAGAAGATCAATCCTGTGAATGCTCTGTGCGACCTGCTTGGGGAGTCAGGTCCCAATGTCCCGTGTCCCCTTCAGTGGAAGGGGAGCATGGCCCTGGAGCCCTCTGTGACACTGAAATGAAGAGTAACCAGTCTTGCTGTGGAGAGTGGGAGAGGCTGTTGAAAAGTTGGAACAACACACTTGGAGAAAAGAGAAGAAAGAAAGGAATTGAAAGATCCTGGAGATATGCCCGAAGGAGTCCATGAGAGCTTTGTTCTGTCTCTTCTGTGTAATTTCACTGTTTCAGGGCTCACTGAAGGAAATCTCATTGCAAATCGAATTGCATCTCTGACCACCTGTGTAAACTGTGACTTTGGCCTCTTCTGTCAAACTTTAATGCAATGTGGGAAGTGTGGAACATAATCACAACAGCTTCCAAGCCAAGGAAATCCCAAAGCAGCTCCCTTGAGAGCTACAGGCTCTTAAGGGGACCATCAGTAGCTCTGGACTCATCAGTGAAGACAATTTAGCCATGGTAAAAAAAAAAAAGTAGCTATTAACTTTTGAGTTCAAAGGGATCTTTGAAACAGAAAAAACCCCTTCAACATCAGCAGAATCTTTAAACATGTTACCTTCATCTGCTTCATCACAAACATCTGAACAATGAATTCAGGAACTCTGCTAAAGTGTAACTGCCTGCCTGAGTTAATATTTGATTCCTGAGGCTTGTAAATATTTATTCTGTAGCTAAGAATTGGAGTAGAAAGATGAAATTTCATTTTGGTAGCTGAACCAGAAACTACTGTTTTAAAATTCCACTACATGACATAGTGCCAGCATTCAGAGAATCATCTGCACCTTTTGCTTTCAACCTATTTATGTAGGAATAATTTAAATTATAAGCAAAAAAAAATTTAAATTATAAGCAAAAAACCCACCCAGTTTTTGGGGTATTCAAAGCTAGCTTTGCTTTCCACAGGTTATTACAGAACAAGAACCAGTACAAAGGGTCATACACAGAATAAGAGCCAATACAAATGGTCATAGATGTGCACTGGGCACACAGAAATCCTGGTGGAAGCATCAGAAGTTGCTCCCCTTTTACACAAAAAATATTCGCAAGGCCAGCAGCACAGGGAAGCTGCAAAGACCTGCTGAGTGTGGAGAAAAGGGCACCTTACAAGAATGCTGCTGTTTTGAAATATTTATCCTCTTTCTCTGTGTAGGGTGCCGTGTGCTCGTGCTGGAATCAGTAAATCTCTTCAGGAAGTACATTTCCTTCCTGGATGTCCTCATTTCATGCCTCCTGCCCAGGGATGCACTCTTCATCCTCACTGAGGAGGAGACTGAACAAGCCAAGGTGAGATGTGTGGCACCTGCTTGACCTGTTTGAGTGGCTCATCATCATTGTGAGCACTTTAGTCACAAGTGTCACATTGGCAGGGAATGCCAGAAGTAGTTGTACCCACAGGTTATAAATGTCACTAAGGAATGTCTGCAGTGATTTTTAAAACAGGGCCAAGCCAGGTTACCTCATGTGCTGCATGACAGGATGGGGCTGAGCAGATCTGCAACTCAGAGATCTCCAGGATCCACAGGGCACTGAGTTTTACACTGTCTCCAGGATGTAGGATGCATTTCCAAGGATACATTTCAAAGGAAACTGGATCCAACATAATATTCTGAACATGTGAGTGGCCTGTTAAAGACTGGCATGAGTGCATGGCAGGAACAGCATCCTTGGATCACAGCTCTAACTAAAGATGGAGACAGCCTGTGAACTTGTGGTCCAAAGCTCTTCACAAGTTCCCTTCACTGTACATTTTTAAACTGTTTTGCTGCATAGGATCTCACACATTTGCTCCACAGTTCCCTATATCAGAAACTGATTAGCTCCCCTTCCATAGCATGAAAATATTTTACCAGTGAACAGTGCTGCTAATTCACAAATTACAGACTTTTCCTGCTTCTGAGGCTGGTAAAAGATAGAGTTACTTATGGACACAGCTTGGATAAAGGTGGTGTTCATTATTCCCATGTATTTTTGTTCCTGAAATCTGACCTTTCTAGGCTGGTGCACTATAAACAGACTCAGTTGCAGCTGGCGATGTGTGGTCAGAAGGAGCAGAGATGTTCCCAGAGACACCTATCAGGGTCCTGCTTCCCAGCATGTGAGCACTCAGGCCAGAGATCACTGAGGAGGAGGAGTTAGAAGTGACATATAAACTGTCCTTTCTAGCAGGACCCTCTGAACATCAGGCAGCACAACACCAGACTCGGGGGCAGATGGGCCTCTCCTGGCCCAGAGCTTAGGCAGCCTTTCACCTCCCCTGCTTCTCCCTGCTCACTGTCCTATAAATGGGCACTGCCCCTCACAGCAGGAGCAGGAAACTGCCCTCACATCAGCTCTGGAAGGTTCTTGTAATGCTCTCTGCACTGTTTTTCCTCCTAGAGAGCCATGCGGTGCCATCGCAGCCAGCTCCTCTGGTTCCGCCAGCTCTACCTGCTCTTCTCTCGTTACCTGGTGGTCAATTCACTGCGCCTGCTCTGACAGGACATCACTCACAGCTCCAGGAGTAAAAGAATGAACAAAAAAAGACTCTGCCAGGCCCAGGACTCCAGAAGACTCCTATGTTAGCTGCTCAAGAGGACAGGGTGCTCTTTGTGTGGCATTCTCCACACTACAAAGCCCAGGCTGGGTGAACTTCCCCCTGAATATCTTGTTGCCTGATACACTGAGAACAAGGTTAATAGCTACTCTATTTTCTCACCATAGCAGCTTAAATAAGATGAGAAATTTGGATTAACTTTAATTGGGAGTCAAGCCCAGGAGGATTCCGCATTGGAGAAGATATGGCACAAGCTCTTTCCCCAAGAAGATACAGCTGCAAGGACTGCTTGGCAACTGTCTCTTGGTGCTTCTGTAAAATCCAGGTATCAGGAGTAACTTTTAAAAGATCGTGCTATCTCCACAGATACCACAACCACAACACCTTTGTTATTCAGTCAGAACTTTAAAAAGCCAAAGCTTTTGAATAAAACATCAGAAATCATGCAATTTTTTCTAATTGCACTGATCTTTGCTGCTGCTTCTTTTATACACATTGTGTTGCAGGCTCCACCTTCACAGAGTCCCTCATGAAATATGAGCATTTCTTCTTGCTCAGAAGACAGGGCTCAAGATCAACTCACAAGAGTCTCAGCAGGACACAGGAATGAGGTGCAAGTGACTGTAGTGAGGTCTTTTGTACTGTGATTTAAACTTTAGCACAGCTAAAGGCAAAGTGCCAAACTAGCAACCCTGGAGTGGTTCACAGAGCAGAGGCAGTTTGAAAACTGAACGTCACAAAGGAATGAGACAATCAGCATAGAAAGATTTATTTAAGAAACAGAGAGCAGGTAACAGTAATGTAAAGGTTGATTTCACCCACCATCACCCAGGAAACCCCAGACTGCAGTTCCATGGCAGTGCTCCAAGGGCTGCTGGAAGGGTGTGTCAGGGTTTTGACATGTCTCTGATGGTCTTATGTTCCCTCACTGCTTTCTCCCACTCCTTGCCATTGATATCCTCTGTGATAATGGTCTGCACGGTGCCATCATCCAGACAGTGGGGAGCTATTCCTGAAGAAAAACAGAGTACACAGAAACCTGCTTTTCATAAAATGTGGGAGATGCCTGCTCCATTCCATGGATGGGGCATCTCAGGGAATTGTAAATGCCATTGCTGTAAGGCTGAGGAGCCTGGATGAGAATCTTTCACAGGAAGAAGCCCACACATTATAGGTAAAACTCTTTTTTATGGAGGAGCTACAGGTTCAGCCTGCAGTTCCAGATGTTTATTAACACTTTAGGAACAAACTCTGAGGACACATGCTGCTCACTGCTGTCATATCAGCATTCAGTGGAGTCTTTATCCAAGGTTTGCCTGGTGGTTAACTCTGGTTAGCACAGCTTGCTTTGTACCTACCATAACCATCAGGGTTAGAACGAGGAGTATAAAAGCTCTGAACACCACAGGTCTTGCAGAACGTGTGCTGGGCACGGTGTGTGTTGAAGGTGTACGTTGTCAAATTGTCAGCACCCTAAGCAAAGGAAAAGCAGTTTAAGTTTTCTATTTGTGAAATAGATGGATTAATTACTTTGGGCCTGTAGCTAAGAAATGAACGATTTCAAATGCCACCTCCCTGTCTTTATTTAAGATGCAGGGCTGTGCATTCCTGCTCCTTTCCTGAGCCCCTGTGCTTTGTATGCACACGTGTCCGTAACAGTCAGGCCTGGGAACTGCAAGAGCTCTAAACCAGATGCACTAACACACCCACACCAGACAGCTTAAAATGCAGCCATTTCCCCCAACCAGCCAAACTTAGGGCAGAAAAATGGTTGTTCTTGGCTCTTTGAGGATAACACTGCTCGTGCTCATGGCCATGCTCTTACTGTGTTCTTACTCTACCTTCAGCAGCTTGAAACGCGACGCTGGCACAATGAAGTGTCTGTTCTGTTTCTTTGTGCAAATGCTGCAACTGTAAAAGAAAAAGCAGACCTCTCTAGAAGAAGTGGACAGGTTGTAGTGCAGCAATCAGACCTCTTGACAACAGAAATTCCACTGACAGCTAGAATGGCTCAGAGGTAAGTGGCAGAAGTGGATTTGTGGTGTCAGTAGTGTTTGGCTGAGCAAACCCATGGAACAGACTGACCCTACACAGGTACCCCAATAAGATATTCTCACACACGACTCTTGAGGACAAACTCTAGCCCTGAGAAATCCACTTAATTGTTCAGAGCATGCTTGACCAATTTTGCCAACATTCATTACCTTGCAAACAAGAAAGTAAAGTTCAGAAGTTCACCCTTGAGCTAGAAGCAAACGAGTTGCAGGCAAAGAGGGATCACTACTGAAACCAGAGAGTGTTTTAGTTTGAGGCACGTGGTCAGAGCTGTAATGTCACTTGAGAAGAACAAGTTAAAAAAAGACCCAATGTGCTTTGAGCCCACTGCATCAGAGGAAACAGAAAGCAGATGGCTGAGCACCTGGACTCATTAGATCTCTCCTGACACTTTCTGTGTGAGCCTGGCTGTGAGACATGAAGTCCTGCCCAAAGCAGCACCTGAAATCACCAACACTGATCTCACAGCAGATCAGGACATAATTAGGGGTAAACCGTATGGGAACAGCTCAGAGGGTGTTCTGCAGCAGTCTCATCTTTAGCTCTAAGGCTGGGAAAGCAGAGAGCTGACATTCTTCTCTGGGAAGAGGGAACAAACCAACTCACTTGCAGTTAAACACGTGCAGATCTGCTGAAGCCCAGACCTCAAAGCGGACGGCTCCACAGTGACAGCCTCCTGTGTGCTTCACCAAACCCCTGTATTCACTGGAGAGAGAGACAACAGAGCTTTTGGGATCATCCTCTCTTGTTTTTTGGCCAAGAGAATAGTAAGGCTATATACGACATTATTCAGTTCTGTCTTGAGCTGTTGCAGAACACCAAGAAATGTATCCACTCAAATGTATTTAATAACGTGTCAGAATGATGCAGAGGATGGCTTTTGTCCTCTGCAGCAATTACTTTTGGGGTTTAATTAAAATGGTGAGAAGGAAAGAGCACCAGTGTGAGGACACTTCACTCTGTACAACACAGCTCCCTCACAGTGCTGACCCTACAGCTGTGTCCATACACAACCCTACACAGGGCTATCACCTCAAAACCAACTGCTTGGAACTGAGAATTGAATTTCCCCACAATTTTCCCCATAGTTCCTCCAACGCCTCCATTTAAAAGCTGAGGTAGGCAGAGATAAGTGGATTCTACATAATGTTTGAAATGTTTTTTTATTTCGGCTTGTAATTGCAGAGGAACTTTATGACCAAGGAATTTCTGAGCCTGTGCTGCTCCCTCTCCTCGAGCCGCCTCCACAGCAGCTGGGCAGTCACCGTGCGGGTCAATCGCGAAATGCAAAGGAAAAACATTTTCCTTCCAGATTTTGCCTCCCACGGACAGTTTCTGATGTGCCGTGCTCTGCACAGAGCGAGCACAGGAAATGGGTGGAGATTTAGAAGCTGAGCCTCGCGGAGCCCCCCAAGGGCATTTTGGATGGGAGAGCCGTAAACCACGGGAAGCTTTAGCACAGAAAACCACTT
>VZRS01007856.1:15391-33337 GCA_013398055.1 Ifrita kowaldi | reverse complement strand
GGTGTGTCCCTGAGGCACAAAGGGATTGCAGGGACAGCACTCCCTGCAGCCACCGCTGCTGCTGCCTGGCCGCCCGGCATCCCAAGTGCCACCACCGGGAGTGCTTTTCCAGCGGGGAGCTTTGCAGGGAGGCTCCTTCCTCATCCTCCCGTTCCCGGAGCGTGGCAGCACGGACAGGGAAGCTGGGACAGCTCCCACCCTGCCCCTCCAACTCACAGCAGCCTCCTGCTGCGGATTAATCGGGTGTCAAACGCTGCGGGGCTCATCCCACACAATTGTGTTTTATGGGCCTCACTCCCTAATCCTGGAGTTCTCCAGCGCGAGGGGATGGCGGTGCCTGCCCTGCCCTGCCCGGGGGGAGCAGAGCTCAGTTCTGCTCACACAATTGTTTCCTTGCTCTCTCTGCCCAGAAAAGTTTTGGCAATTGCAGGTTCAAGGGCAGAGTTGGGCCTGTTTGGGCTTTTGCTTTGGACAAGAGTGGAGCTGCTGTCCAAAAGAAATAAAATAACAGCAAAAGAACCTCAAACCAAGCAAAGAACCAAACTGGAAAAACACTAGCCCAAAACACAGAAGCTGTGGGGCAGTGACCTGCACTGCCTGTTTTGATAACTCTGACCTGCAGGCTTGGCCTTTAAGGATGGTGGGAGCTGTTGTTTGTTTAATACCAGTTTTAAGGATTGTGGGAGCTGTTGTTTGTTTCATACCAGTCTGAAGGACCTGGGAGCTGTTGTTTAATACCGAATTCCTGCTGCTTTTCCCAGGAAATGGCTCAGCAGCCCGGTGCATCTCCTCCTCTGGGGTTCTGGGTACAGACACCCCGTGCTGAGGGCCCCCTCTCTCCATGGCCACACTCCCTCTCCTCACTGTTGGGGCAAGTTGAAAATATTTAATTACCCTGCAATGCTTTGTGCAGGAGAAGATTGCTGTGCTATTAAAACCAGACCAGACATGACTGGGGAGCAAATGAACATTTTTGAAGGAAGGGCCCGAACACGCAGCGCCTCACACGGGTCCCTCCCGCAGCAGGGCCCCGGCTGACCCGGCACAATTACCGCAGTCTTGGCAGCTGGAGGAGCAGCAAATGGGCTTTGTGTCACAGCTCGTTACCTTAATTTGGTTAATTGTAGAGCAGAGTGCGGTGGAACAGCCGGTTCAAACCAGGCTGGGCTCTCCGGGGTGCCGGGCACGGGCAGGGCAGGGCCTGGAGAGGGCGGGCAGAGCTCGGGATGAGCTCGGGATGCCCCCGAGGCCGAGCTTGGCAGCCTCACCTGCACATTTGTAACCCTTGGATGGATCCAAAGGCTGCAGATCCAAAAGCCTGGGGGCTGGAATTGTCGAGGCTTGAAGGATGGAGTGTCTGGGAGGTTTTGTAGATGGTCCAGCACAGTCACTTCCCTCCTGCCCCAGCACACCCCGGTCTGGTTGACAAGGTTGGGTTGGATCAAAGATCCAAATTAGGATCAAACCGAAATAATTCTGGGATTTTTTTAGCAGGGCCTGTTGATGGCTTGAGGGATAATGGTTTTAAACTGGAAGAGGTCAGGTTTAGATGAGATATTAGGAAGACTTGTTTTATGATGAGGATGGTGAGATATGGGCACTCCTGGTTATTCAATTGTGTTCTGACGTGTTGCTAAATCCATTTTACCCTGGGGCACAGAAATGGGAAGTTTAACAACGCACTGGGAGGTTTTGGGGAGATCCAACTCTCCAAAGGTGAGGTGAGGAGGGCAGTGAGGTATTGGCTGCCTCAGGGAAAGGAACATTTGGTCTGAGAGGGTTTTGCCTGTGACAGACAGAAGGAGGATTTTGGGAGAGCTGCTGTCCAGCTGTGGACAAGAAATCGAGTGGTGCTTGTGCTGCTCCCACATGGGAGCATCCTCCTGGGTGGTGAAGGTGATGATCCATGGATTGGGGTGGGAACATGGAGAGCCTGAGACCTTTGAGAAGAGACATCCCGAGGGGTGTTTGAAATGCCTGGAGAGCCTCCTGCTCTCCCAGTCCCTCCATGTGCTGTTCCAGTAGCTAATTACAGGCACTGTGAACAAAAAGTGGCTCTTATTCCCAGAACAAAAGGCCTGGAAAGAACCAGGCTGGTAATTATTCAGGAAAGGCAGAAAATGAGGTGGGGAAAGCTGAGCCTGAGGGATGCAGCGGAATGTGATCCCCTGCACACCCCTCCTGCTCAGCCCTTTGATTCACCTGGGCTAAATTGGGATTCGGGGCAGAACCTGCAGGGCAGGAATTGAGGTTAAACTCAGCCTTTTATCAGCCTCTGCATTTCCTGGCTCTCCTGTTGCACTCGGGTGTGTTTTTACAAAGGATTGGTGCATTTTGGGATGCGTTTTTACAAAGGAATGGTGCATTTTGCTGAGGAGGATGAGGGGCTCCAGGGCATCAAATACATCCAGCACATTCCAAGGGAGACGAGGAAAGACCTTCCTGGTGCAAGGAGCTGCTGGGAAGGAGGTGACTCCAGCAGAGAACAGCAGTTGGGATTGGGATCGGGATCTGGGCAGGAGGAGCCTTGAGTTTCCCACTCTGGATGGATTCCCAGACTGTGGATGAGCTGCTGCCGTGGGCCTGCTGCTCACACCCACAGCATCCCCTGCAAGGAGAGGATGAGGATGGGTCAGGGCAGGAGGAGGAAAGAGGAGAGGGAGCTCTCCCACAGGCACAGGGCAGCTCCATGGCACTGGCAGAGGTCTGGAGCAGCCCCATGAGTGACAGATCCTCCGATGGTGCTGCTGGGAAAAATCCCTCTTTCCCAGCACTGGGAAGATGAGTGGGAGGCGTTGCAGGGCCGGTTGTCACCCAGCCTCTGCAGCAGTGACACAGGGGAGGGAGAATTTCCAGAGTGAGGCAGGAAGAGAGGCCATCCAGAGGGAAAATTCCTGCTGCTGGAGCATCCCTGTGCTTTTCCAGCAGCACCTCCTGGGTGCCCTGTGCCGAGGCATGAAGGGTTAAGCTCCAGCCCCTGCTGACTGCCTTGTGATGCAGCTGCTGGGGTGATTAGGAGAGATCTGTGCCCTAAGAGGAATCACATGGGCTCCCCCAGGGCTCCCCGGGTGCAGAGGTGCCCCTCTGCATCCCACCACATTCCCTGTGCTCCGGGGCTGGGAGCGGGGCTCTGCCATCCCTGTCCCACAGCCAGACCCTGCATCAAAGACAGGGAACAAAACAACTGCAGAGCACTTGAAAGCAAAATAAATAAACCTGGGGCTGCTCAGGGAGAGCTGGGACCAGAGGCACAATCAAATCTTCTATTTTGGGTGTTTTCTTTCAAAAGCAGATCCACAACAGGAACTTTTGATCATCAGGCCCTAAAGAAGGTGACTTCTGATATCCAAACCCCCAGAACCTGACTTCCCTCAATCAAAGGGATTGCCACAGGCTTCTGCTTTATCAGGTGGCTGGTGGGACTGGAGGAAATCCTGGGTTTCGGGGGGTTTGGGTGGCCGGTGGAAGTGCAGGAAATCCTGGGGCTTTATCGAAGGCCAGCAGCCTCGAGTTGAGAGGACAACGTGACAATCTCTGTTTGCAAAGCATCTTCCAGCAGGAAGGTCCCCAGGATGTCTCTGGGACATCACCTTGGTGACAGCACGTTGCAGCGTGAGAAAGTTTGGAGGAGTCAGTCCTTGCTTGAGATGTGTTTTTGGGGTCATCATTTGGGGATGAACCCAGCTGGATTGATCCCTGGAAAACTGGAGGGAAAACGTGCCCGTGCTCAGCATAACCCCAAAAGCAGCAGGGTGATAATTAAGATAATTAATCCTAAAGCAGCTCTTGCCTCCAGGTTTCTCTGGAGGCCTTTGGGGTTCAGAGCCAGTGGCACTGAGCAGGGTTTGTGTCCTGCAGGTGATGTGGAAAACCTGACCCCTGAGAAATCCTTCAAGGGCACCAAGACGGACGTTGGGAACATTGTGCTGGCTCTGTACAGCGGCCTCTTTGCCTACGGAGGATGGTAAGGCACAGCCCTCTCTCTTCCTTCCACACTGAACTCAGTCCCAGCTCCAGTTCCAAACTGGAGCTCCTGCAAGGGCTCCTGAGCATGGAATCATGGAATGCTTTGGGTTGGAAGGGACCTTCAAGGTCATCCAGTCCAATGGGCAAGGACACCTCTCACTATGCCAGGTTGCTCCAAGCCCTGTCCAGCCTGGCCTTGGACATCAACCATCCTAATTTTCCCCACAGGATCAGTCCCTGTGCCCCTCCTGGAATCCCTGCGCAGATGAGTTTAACTGAAGGGTTTTATTTATGCCGTGGACTAACCAGAATTAACCCCTGTTCTTTTGAAATTGCAGGAATTACTTGAATTTTGTGACAGAAGAGATGATAAATCCCTACAGGTGAGTGTGAGTCCTGGGATGACTTCCCTGGGGGAAAAGCTGCTGTTTTGGGGAAGCCCCTTCCTCGTGTATTTAACAGAGCAGGAAGCCAAGTTCTTCATCTGGAAAAAGAGAAAACAAGATGGATTAATGACCTTCCACTTCCCTGGAATCAGGGAAAGGGAACAATAATCCCTGCAGGAGCTGGGCTGTTGTTTTCCCTGCTCTCCCGTGCCGCGTTATCAGCGCTGGGAGAAATCTCTGCTTCCTCGGCCTGACACCTCTGTGAGTTATGGGCCAGGAAAGAGCACTCAGGGCTTTATTGCTGCCTTGGTTAAACTCCCACCGAGCATTTGTGCTGCTCTCTGTGTGTTTGTGCTGCTCTCCATGTGTTTGTCCCGTGCTCTTCCCATCCTGTTGAGCAAGAGCTGCTTCCTGCTCTGCTCGTGCCTCTCGGGGTTATTTGGGGCCCTCAGCAGAGCAGGACAGTGCTGAGAAATCCCTTCTGCTCCTGGGAAGGTGCCTGGGAGCTGCTGAGAGCCGAGGCTCGGGGCCACTTGTGCAAGAGCCCGTCCTGGCTGACCCTGGGGGTGCTTTGTGCCTGCTGGGAAGCACGGGGTTGGATCCGCCCCTTCCCAGAGAAACAGCAAAAGGGGGGCTGCATTTTGCAATTATTTTCATGTCTGCTGGATGCAGTCGTGGTATTTGACTCTGCTCCTGCAGCTTGGAGCTCTGCTGGACCAATTAGAGTGGCACCAAGCAGGGTTTCCTTTTTCATTTTCTGTTCTCAAGTGAAGTTAAACTGTTGGGAAAGGCAAATTTGTACCAACACAGGCTGGTCACAGACCCACTCAGCTGTGCCTGAACTCCTTCTCTCTGAGTTCCCTTAGCCCAGCCAGCTGCACAGAGTTAGAGCCTAAAACTGCCCCCTGCACCCCTGAGGTTCCCATATCTCCCACAGGAACCTCCCCAGCACAAGGGAGCTCCTTTGCCCAGAGAGAATCCCCGTGCTGGTGCCACCGGGTACTTTAATTAATTGCCTCTGCAGGGATCCTGGATTTGTGCTCCTGCATGGAGCCTCTCCATGCAAAAAGTCCCTTCTGCCATCATCCTTCCCTCTCCATCTGCAGCCTCCAGGCTGTCCAGGGAATCACGGAATCGTTAAGGTGGGAAAAGACCTTGAGACCATGACCCAGCACCCAGCAGCATGGTCACTACTAACCATGTCCTCAGGTGCTACACCCTCGTGTTTTCTGAGGGATGGGGACTCCAGCACGCCTTGGGCAGCCTGTTCCAGTGTGGATCTCCCCTCTCCCCCGGGAGCAGTGTGTGCCTGGGACACCAGGCACACGGAAAAGCCGGAGAACAGAGCGGCTCAGACCAAGCGAGTGCGGGGCGACAGCGATCCCTGGGATCAGCAGCTCCCTGCTCCGAGCTGCTCCAGGACAATGGATGTTTTTTTCCTAGAAACCTGCCTCTGGCTATCATCATCTCCCTGCCTGTTGTCACTCTGGTGTATGTGCTGACCAACTTGGCTTACTTCACCACGCTGAGCACGGAGCAGATGCTGACGTCCGAGGCCGTGGCCGTGGTAAGATCCTCGCTGCTCCAGCCTGACTCATCCCAGGGCAGGTGAAATCAGCCTTGGAATCACTGCACACTCTCCTGCTTTGTTCCAGGCTGGTCAGGGCTGGTACAGAAACCCTGATGTTGAGCAGGAGATAAAGAGCAGCCGTGACGAGAGTAGGGAAGAACAGTGTGATCCCGAGGGGATTATCCTGGGCAGCAGGGAAGGTGGCACTCAGTGCTGCTCTTCATTCTGAGCTAGAGAAGGTTGCTGCTGGCCTTGTGACTGCCCATCACTTACCAGAGCTTGATATTTATGGGGAAAGGTCACTCAGTCAACACTGAACTGGATTGTTCTCTCTCCGTGCCTTCCCCATTTTAATTAAGAGAGAAAAATAATACTTCTATTAATTAAAATGCCAGTGTGGTCAGGAAGCCTGATGGCTTCAGAAGGGAGCAGACCTTGCAGACTGAGCCTGACCAGGATTGTTCAGGGCTTCAGGGGGAATCTGCCAGCCTGGGATGAGCTGAGCCTCTCAGGTGACACCGCTCCCTCCTTTGGCTTGGGACCGAGGCCCTGCTCCAGCCACAGCCTGTGCTGCAGGGAATGCTGGAATGGTTTGGGTGGGAAGGGAGCTGAAAGCCCATCCCATTCCACCCCCTGCCACGGGCAGGGACACCTTCCACCAGCCTGGCCTGGAACAGCAGAGGCTGGAAATCAATCCCATCTTGTTGGTGCAAAGGCGCAGTGGAGCAGCACAGGCTCAGCCTGCGACAAAAAGCTGCAAGGCCAGGTCCCTGCGTGTCCCCAGGGCTGTGTCCCAGCTCCTGACTCAGCACTTGGCAGCAGCTGCTGTCTGAGTTTCCTCACAGTTTCCGTTTGGTCTTGAACTTTCCGATAGCTGTTGGACAAATGTTGTGTCCTGGCCCCGAGGGAAGGGCTGGCTGCTGATGGATTTTAGCAATTCCACAATCTGCTTTTTCAGGAACGAGGAGCAGCACATGGGAATATGGGAAACTCTGTCACAGCTTCAGCACTGAGCTGTTTGAAATCTCATTTGTTGAGATTTCTCCAAATATTCTTTGTAGGCAGCTCTGAGTTTTTTGGGGCATTGTGGGTGTGAAATGTGTCTCGTTGTCCCCCATTTAGGATTTTGGAAACTACCACCTCGGTGTCATGTCCTGGATCATCCCTGTCTTTGTTGGGCTCTCGTGCTTTGGGTCTGTGAATGGATCTCTCTTCACTTCTTCCCGGTAGGTTCCTTGCTCAATCCTGTGGGTTTTGTTTACAAGCTGTGCTTAGTTCCTCTTCCTTTGGAGTTCTCCTCCAGAGAGTTGCTGTGGGCAGACACAAAGTCTGGAGGGCCTGGAGGCCATGTGGGGAACGCAGGAAGACAAAGTCAGGCTTTAAAACCAGATTAAAGGCAACCTTCCAGTGCTCTTAATCTGCTGTTCCTCAGGCAAAGTCCTGGTGAGGTCAATAAACCAGAACCAGACACAGGCTCAGGGCTTGGGGCTGCTGAGAAAGTGGCTTTAATGAAAAGCAGAAAGTTGGGAAACTTCAGGGATGGGATGAGAATCCCTCGGGAAGGGGAGAAAGGCTGGGCAGGGGCAGGACTGAGATGGTTCTGGCTCTGACACATCCCTGGGTTGTCTGGGGAGAGTCACTGAATTGCTGTCCCTGGAGAGCAGGATGTAAATCCATCCTTCCTGCATTCCTTGGCCATCTCCAGCCTCCCCTGTGAGTCAGGGGCCAGAGTTCCAGTCCTGGTGTTCCAGTCCTGCCTCGGGGCTGCCGGGGCTGAGCTCGGGCTGGCCCCACTTGTTCTGTGCTGAACACAAAGCCCTGCAGGGGTGTGACTGCTCTGTGTCCCCTCTCTGTGTCCCCTCCCAGGCTGTTCTTCGTGGGATCCCGAGAGGGGCACCTGCCTTCCATCCTGTCCATGATCCACCCCCGGCTCCTCACCCCCGTCCCATCCCTCGTGTTCACGGTGAGGCCCTGGGGCCGGCTGGGGGGGATGGATCAGGGCTGGGATCCCATTGGAATGGAGCCACAGCCATTCCTGCATGTGCCTACAGGAGATGGAGCCTCCCCATCATGCCCTCATTGTCCACTTCTGTCTGGAATTCTCCCCATCCCTGGAAGTGTCCAAGGCCAGGTTGGACGGGGCTTGGAGCACCCTGGGATAGTGGAAGGTGTCCCTGCCCATGGCAGGAGGTTGGAACTAGAGCTCCTTTAAGCTTTGAGGTCCTTCCAACCCAAACCATTCCATGATCCTATGAAATGGTTCCAGGCACCAATTGAAAATGGGTTAAATAACTAAAAAGTAGTCAATGGGATCCCTTTCCTGGCAGGTATTTCCCCTAAACCCCCCTGTTTAGCACTGTAACATCGGTGGTTTTGCCTGCTCCCTTTCCTAATGGCCTTTTCCCTGCATTCAGTGTGTCATGACCCTGCTCTATGCCTTCTCCAACAACATCTTCTCAGTCATCAACTTCTTCAGCTTCTTCAACTGGCTGTGCGTGGCCCTGGCCATCATCGGCATGATGTGGCTGCGGTACAAGAAGCCAGAGCTGGAGAGGCCCATCAAGGTGAGAGCGGGGTGGGCACTGCCAGGGGGGTCCTCCCCAGATCCCTTCCCAGCACCAGGGGAGGCCCAGCTGCTGTCCCTGCATGGAAAAGGGGCTGGGATTGCAGGGAAGTGCTGTGTGTAACTAAAGGAGGTGTCCCTGCTGCTGAAGCCATGCAGGAGCACAAAGAGCTGCCTTGGGGACAGCACAGTGAGGGAGCCCTGGGTGCCAGGGCCAGGGTGCTGTGGTGGCATCGCTCTCCATGAGTAAGGCACTCCCCAGGGCCGATGCCAGGCTGTGGCTCTCAGTGTAACACTCTGTACCCCGTGGAATGCCCCTAAAATAGTTCCCTGCTAAAGCAGCCGCCCCGTGCCGAGCTCTGTCCCCAGTGTCCTTGGCCAGCTTGGCAGCCCCGTGTCCCAGCTGGGGGGAGGCCAAGATCCTGTCAGCCCCCGGTGCCTCTCCCCCAAAGGCTGTTTTTCCCTCATCCCACGGCACGCTCGGGTCCGTGCCAGGCAGCAGCACCCACAGGGAAGCAAATCCACGGGCCTGGACCGGGCACCTTCCCAAAGGGAATCTTTGGTGGCTGTTCCCTGAGATTTTGGGATTTTCTTCTCAAAGCTGGGCTGCTCTAGTGGGTGCCCTGCTTGGAGTTCCCTGGGAATCTTGTGCTGTGCCTCTGCGGGGTTTGGTGCTGTTGGTGCAGATGGTTTGGGTAAGGAATTACGGAATTATGGAACTGAGGTCCAAAACGGTGCTGAGAAAGGCTCTTGGCCATGGTGGAACAATCATTCCATCCCTCCCCAGGCTGCATAAACTCCTGGAGAGCCTGCCCTGCTCCCCTGACACATCTCCTGACCTGTGCCTTGCTCCCTGCTCAGGTGAACATCTGCCTGCCCATCTTCTTCATCCTGGCCTGCCTGTTCCTCATCGCCGTTTCCTTCTGGATGACGCCCAAGGAATGTGGGATCGGCTTTGCCATCATCCTCAGTGGCATCCCCATTTACTTCTTCGGGGTCTGGTGGCAAAACAAGCCCAAGTGGGTTCTCCAAGGCATCTGTGAGTATCTGCAGTGAGGAGCAACTTTGGCTCCCAGAAAGTTTCCCAGTGCTGGCTCTCCTCCCTGGGGAAGTGGAGGAGCTTCCAAACTCCTGGCTCTGATCCATTCTTCTTTCACAGTAACAAGTTTATCCTGAGGATTGCTGTGTGTGCCAAGCACCCAAAATGCATCCTGATGTGCAATTATGGCAAAGTTTGCGACCAATACCATGTTTTTTGGGGTTTTTAATCCTGGCAAACAGGTTGTTAGCAGCAGAGCATAATTCCCCGCTCCTGGAAAAGCCCAGGGCCAAGGCTTTGCTCAGCAGAGAGTCCCTTCCCAGTGGTGGAGGAAGACAGCTGGCCTCCATTTGACTGCTGAAAATCCACAATTAGTCCCAATCCATGGCTTAGCCAGTGCTAACATTTGGCATCCAGGCAGACCTTGCCTTGGCATCCCCCCGTGGCAGCAGAGCAGAGCGAAGGGAAGGTCCCTGGATGTGTTCTCTCTCTCAGGTTTATTTTTCAGGGATCTGCTCCAAGGTCTCCCACCAGCTGCCACAAGGCCAGGGTGTGTTTGGAGGGATGGAGAGCCCGTGCTTGGCACACGGAACCTCTGCCTCAAGCACCGAGCCCACAAAGTCAATCCCTGCTGTCCAAGTAACTGAACTCAGCAGCTCCTCCCCGCTCTCCTGCAAGGGGCTGACCTAGAAAAGCAGGCGAGGAGAAGTGCCCAGCCTTAGCTGGGTGTTTTATGAGGAAGAAAAAGGCTTTCAGCAGCACTCAGCACTCGTTATTCTTCTTTTCCCCCCATCTCTCTCTCACTCCCACACTCACTTTTTTATCCTGAGTTTAGGCTCAGTTCCTGGAAAAGCCATTTTTGCAATGCCTGGGTGGTACATTACCATATTCATTGTTTTCCTCCACCAGAGGATTGTAAGGAGAATATTGAAAATATTCTGGGAACAGACAATGATAATCCTGCAAACGTCCAGTGAGAAACACAGGAACTTTAAATGTGATTTATTGATCCACTGCAGATAATTTGATCACCTCCCACTGATCTGAGTCTCACTTGGTTGTGCTTAGAATTAGTTTGGCCAGGCAGGAATATTTTGTGATCTCCAACCAGAGTGGAGCAGCAGGGAGCAGAGGAGGGTTTGGATGGGTGGGATAATAAAATTACTTCAGTTGAGCACCTTTTGGGAAATCTGCACCTGGAATGTCCCTTGGCTCCCACCTGCCCTGGGCCAGGCAGTGGCCTCTGCCCCGTGTGCAGGCCAGGGGCCTTTGGGTGGGTTTGTCCTTCAGGACAGGCTGTGGGCTCACATGGCTTTCAGAATTGGAAGCAAAAACTTCACCCTGGATTTTCCATGCCCATTCCTGACTCAGTTTTGGCTGCTCACACTCAGAGCATCCAAAATTAGGTCCTGTATCACCAGGCAGGGAGAAGCTGTGCCCAGGAGTCCTGGAGCAGGGTGCAGTCCTCGCTGCAGGAGCAGAGCTCCTGGTGTGAGGTTTGAATTCTGGGAATGCAGGAGGGAGTATCCATGGAATATTTCAAGCCTTAAATTGTACTTGGACTCAGGGTGGGGAGGCAGAGGGCTCAGCCCTTCCCTCCTGGACCCAGATTTCTGTTGGTGATCCCTGACCTTTCCTTTGCTTTCTCCGCAGTCTCCGCCACAGTCCTGTGCCAGAAACTGATGGAAGTGGTTCCTCAGGAATCCTAGGCAGGAAAAGCAGGGACACTGAGCTCGAGGAAACGCACAACGTGATTTTGAGATGACACAAGAGTCCGACCCCTCACTCCCGAATCCCAGGCACCGGAGCTGCCGCCGCGGCCCCAAGGCTCTGCTTCGCCTCCTGCAGCCCCTCCAGCCCCACCCAACCCCGCAGCCCGGCGAGGAGAAGTTCTTGGTACGAGCACGAGCCAGGAGGAGGAATCCAAAGGGCAATTCCAGAGGGGCGCTGCCTGTGCCCTCTGTGTGTGTGTGAGGGCTGTGCTTGGCTCTGGGGGGCTCCTTTGCTTTGCCTCTGGGATCTGCTGGAGCCTGCTCGGAGCGTTCAGAGTGCCTGGAGGGGCTGGGGCTGCCACAGAGCCCTGGGGGGGACCTCGGCCTGGCCCAGGGGTGGGGTTGGGAAGCGGAGGTTGGGTGATGTTGGCTCATCCCCCCCCGAACTCACACCCCCACGTGCTGCAGGACACCACCTGGCAGTGGGACAGGGCAGAGCAGGACCTGTGACATGGGGGGGCCTCATCCGAGTGTCACTGTGTTCCTCCCTGGAGCACTCGGGGCTCCGCCACCCTTGGGATTTGGATCACCACTCCCAGATCCAAGCCAGCTCCCTGCTGCTGAGCCAGTCCTCCAGGATGCTCTTCCCCACAATGCCCATCCCGTGGCCCTGGGAATGAGCACTGAGGGGGGAGTTCCTGCTGAGAAGCCCAGGAACTGCAGTCAGCAGTCCTTGGCTTGCTCATTCCCTGCTCTTCTGTGCCAGGCTTTCATCCAGTGTGGGATGAGCAGCCCTGTGCTCTCCTCACAGCCCTGCTCAGGGAGCCGTGTTTGCCCCTAAACCATCTGCAGAGAGCAATAAAGGGTGGGATTCCCTTGGCACATTCCCTGGGGTCTCTCGGTGCGCTGCCTGGCGCTCTTCCCTTTGTCCTGCTGTGCCTCCTCTGGAATGTGCTACGGAGATGGGACCAGCTGGGTCTGGGGTGTGGAGAAGGGCAGATGTCCTGGCTGGCTGGAGCCACCTCAGGTTGCTGGAGATCATGGAGTGGGGTGGGAAGGGACACCTTCCACCATCCCAGGGTGCTCCAAGCCCTGTCCAGCCTGGCCTTGGACACTTCCAGGGATCCAGGGGCAGCCACAGCTTCTCTGGGCACCCTGTGCCAGGGCCTGCCCACCTGTGAGTAATGAAAGCGAGTTCTGCTCTAAGGAGCAGGGCCTGGGCCGGATCCTCCCTCGTGTATCAGCTCTGGCCTGATGAGATCCCAGCACCACCCTCCCGTCCCAGGAGCGATCCTTGAGCACAGTCCATGATGCCCATGTGAAATCCTGGTTTGCTGTCGTGGGTGGTGCCATCCCATCCCTGAGCACTCCCAGAATTCCCGTAGTTCCCGGGCAGTCAGCACTGTCCCCTTAGGGACACGCTGCTTTCTCTGGTCCAAAGGGTCACCTTTGGGAAAGCTGCAGTTCCTGAACCATTTGCTCCTTGTGCCTCTGCGCTCCGACATCACTTGGAATTCTGATCTTTTCCCCACTGGAGCTGCTTTGCTGTCTCTGTTGCAGATCTTTGTGCTCGTGCTTTGTGCAGGTGGCTTGGTGAACTATTTCCCATTTTATTTTGGTAAACTTGGCCGTTGGGAAGCCGGGATGCTCCGGGAGCTGTCGCTTCCCGCTGGATTCTCCTCGCAGTGTAGAGTTCTTTGGGATGAAGGGGCATTAAGGACACATGGTACTGGCTCAGGCCTTGTCCTGGGAAGTTCTGCAGCACTCCAGGGGTGGTGGGGCAGGGACAGCTCCTGCCCAGCTGTGTGGCCGTGTCCAGGTGCAGCTCCACGCTCCGGCTTTGCCAGCCCCGTGTCCTGCTCCGAGGCAGGAATAGGGGAGACAATCAGCTCTTTATTCCATGGTAGCTGGGGTGGAGATTCCCAAACCAGCTCAGTGATGGTGTGGAGATTCCCAATCCAGCTCTCCAGGAGCTGAGTTAATCCATGAGGACTTGCAGCTGGTTTGGGAATATCCAGAGGGCAGAACACAAAGCTTCTGGCCAGTGCCTGGCTGTGCAGGGACCTACGTGCAATGAGCTGGAGCATCTCGGATCCGATGCCCGTGGAGAGGCTTTGGCATAAATAAGGTCATGAATCACAAAACCTGAACTGGATTTTTGGCTTCTTCCAGCTGAAGGCGAGATGGTTTTGAGCAGTGATGGGAAATCACAGCTCCTGCTGGAGCTGTTCCATGGAGAGGGGACCTCAGTCTGTCACCTGCCACTCAGGCTGCAGGTTTTTTGGCTGTGAAGGTCTCAGGGCAGCTCCTGCAGCGCCTGGGTTCAGCGTGGGGGCTCTCAGTGCCAAAACCCACCAGCAGAATCCCTTGGGATGCAAAGCAAAGGCATTGGAATCTCAGCCACCTCAACCCAAAGTCAGTTGGCACCAAGGGCCCTGCACAGAGAGCTCAGGCTTGGGGCCAGAGCTCCCAAAGGATGGCCACGTTGTCCATCAGGTGCTGACCATCACAGTGTCCTCCTGGTGACCCTTTCACGCTGGTTTGAAAGAGGAGCTGTCACACTAAAAATTTTTTTTTTATCAATTAACAGATTTGAATTAAATCCTTAACTCGCTCGCTTTGCTTCTCGTGGATTTTCGTGATTTTTCACTTGCTGCTGAAGATTTTTCTCTTGTACTAACCTGAGGCTCTGGCACCGATCCCACATCTGTGGGGATCTCGCCAGCGTCTCCTTGGCAATAGAGGTTTAGGAAGAAACTGAACCAGGTACCAGCACAGAGCCACAAAAAGGCTGAGTTTGCTCAGCCACGGCTCACATCTCAAATTTATCTGCCAGAAAGCTGATTCCTGTCACCCTGGAGTCGTTGATCCCCTGTAGCTGCCCTCCACCAGAGCTTGGTGACACGGCTGGAGAAGCTTGGGTTGGTTTTCCCTGGAGGTTTGGGAGATAATGAGGGAGGGGGTACAGCTGAATTTCCTTTAATACAGAAAAGACAATGAAGTCGTTCCTCCCATCAGGGAAACGGCTGCCCCAGCCTCTGCTGTCCAGAGTGGCAGCTTCTCCCTTGGATCAGCGACCGTCCGCCCTTGGTTTCGCTGTTCCCATGGATTTGGGTATGGAGAAGGGAGAACACATCCCTAGGAAACACCTCCTTGCTGCTTGTTTTCCTCAAACCGAGAGTGAGATGTGTCAGGGAGGGCAGGGGGAGCGACAGAGAGTTCCCAGAGTTTCCCCCAGCACTGGAGGTGGGATTTTTCCCGTATTTTCTCCATTGTCTTTGGAGCCCGTGGTCGGTCACGGCTCCTGCACCCATGGAGGGAGATGAGCCCTCCCCACAAGGACCCTGTAGCCACAGTGACCTAAACGAGGTTCCACGGGAATCTCTTCCATTGACAGCTTCCTGCAAGTACAGCCTGAACCATTGTGTCCATGGAATTCAGGTTGGAGAAGACCTTGAAGGTCACGGAGCCCGAGGGCGGCGCCGTGGCTGTGGCAGCGATCCCGTGCTCCTTGACTGACCCCAGCCTTCAATTACTGCTCCTCTCCAGTTGTTTCTGAGTTCAGGCTCCCAGGCTGGCAGTTGTTTGGGGTGTTCACAGAGTTGCATCCCGCAGGGATTGCTAAACAGAGCAGGAGCTGCTGGCCAGGCACTTCCGTGCCCGTTGGGTTCCTCTTTCTAAATGAACCCTTCCTCCAGCTGGGAGGGGAACCAGCCCTGCTCAGCCCTGCAAAAATCAGGGGGATTTATGTCATCCTGGTGGATTTTTAATGATTTTTTTTTTTTAAACTTCCTGCAGAATTTGCAGTGTTTCCCATCTCAGACACCGTGTTCTGGTAAACAGGCTTTTGTTTGGAACAGCCCCCTCGGTGGCCACGGAGTTCAAAGGGACTCTGCCACAGTTGAACAAACTTTGAAGGCCCTTCAGCTGGATTGAAACTCCTGGGAAGTGGCTTTGTTGTTCTCCAAGTCCTCTCCCAGTGGGTGGCTCAGGCAAGGGAACCAATTGGGCTCCTGCAGGGGCTGCTCCGTGGTGGGTCTGGGCAGGGGCACTGGGGCTGCAGCAGAGCTGCTCCCTTGAGCTGTGACTTCCCAGCCCTGGAGAGATGTTCCCAGTGGCAGAGTCCTGGGCTGGCTGCAGGGAATCCCAGGGAATGTTTCCACTCGGTCTGGGAAGGTACCTGTGCCTTCAGCCGAGGCCACGGCGCTCTCGGGCTTTAACAAAGAATAAAATCCAAAACCAAACCCGTAAGGAAACTGCCAAACGTTGTCATTGCACAACGCTCCGGCTGCTTGGGGCCGTTCCCGTGGGATGCCAGCTTTTCCTGCATCCATTGTGCAACCCCAGTGCTCATGGAAGGGGAGGGCGACTGGGAAAGGGCTGGAACAAGGCAGCTCCTGGAGCTTGGGAAAGGGCAGCCCGAGGGCGAGGCGGCTCCGGGCTGGTGCCGAGCTCTGGCCGTGACCCCAGGGATTGAATCCCAGCCTTGTGCCGGCCCTGGGAGCATCCCCGGCTCCGGGATGAGCCAGAGCCAGCCACGCTTGGCTGCCAAGCAGGGAGATCCTGCAGGGATGGGAATCTGCTCCCTCATCCCTGCCAGGCCATCCCAGGGGAGCTCAGTGCTGAGGGATGCTCCAGGGGCTCCTCATTCCGGGTGGCTCCTTGAGGAGTTACAGCCAGGATTGTGCCGGGTTTGCCTGGGCTTGAGTTCTTCCCAGTGGGAACTGGAGCTGGCTTGGGAATGTGTGGGGGATGCTGCTGGTGCAACCAAGAGCTCCCAGTTGGATGATGCAGGGTAGGAAAGGTGGCTCGGGGTCGGTGATCCCGAAGGATCTGATATCCAGAGGATAATTTCATGCTTTCCCTCCCCATTCCTTGCCTGAGAAGGAGTGTTGCTTCCTCCAGCTGTGCGAGTGGTAATGAGTAAAAACAAAAGTATTTTTTTAAACACTGAATTCATTTCTGAACTGCCTAAAAGAGACTTTATAGCTACACCTGAGTTCTTGCCGAGGGCTGACGTTCAGCCCAGCGCCGGGGCTCTCCCTCATCCTGGGCTGTGGGATGGGCCAGGCTCTGGCTGCGCTGGGATCAACCTCAAACACACGGAAAGAATTCCTTACTTGTTCAGGGGACAGGGGGAGGTCCATGTCCCACCAAAATCCTTGGAGAGGGAGGATCTTGAGTGGTTCCCAGACCTCGCTCCGACCCTCAGAACAAAGGGAGGGTGACCTTCACTCCTGGTGAAGAATCTGACTTTTCAGAAACACTTTGCTTTGTATTTTTGTTGGTTTTTTTTTTAAAAAAACACACAGGAAAAAAAAGCTCTTAACACACACAAGAAAACCTAGACCTGAGTTACAATTTTGTTATATTTGGTTGCTTTAAAAAAACCCTATTTCACTAATTTAAATATTGCTGTAGATGACACTATTTATTTTAAAGGGGTAAATATCTTTTAGTCTTAATTCTTCTCCAGTAAGCGCTGTGTATTCCCAATGTTTGTGTTCCTGGCAGCACAGAATTCCACTGACTGAGGGCTGGTCAGCCAGTAGCTCCTGAATCCAATGGCCTTGGACAACAAGATGTCTCTTGCAATGTTTTTTTTTTTTTTTTGTAGTATTTCTCGATTCTTTTATGTCTGTGGTTTAACAAATCTGTTCAATGTTTGGGTTGTTCCATGTTTTGGGTTGTTTTGTTTTGTTTTTTTAACAAAGAAAGCTGAATTACAACACTGTCGTTGCTGGTCTTTGCCTCGGAAATTTTTCTTTCTCCGTGATGATCCCACATCCATCAGCACCTGGGCCCTGGGTTTCCAAGTATTCCTGTTGCAGCTGGATTTAGGAGCAATGACAGCATCCATGCCTCCATCTCCATCCTCCTCCTTCAAATTGCAGTTAATTTTCCTGAGGCAGTTAATTTTTCTGGAGACCTCAGGTCCCACAGCTGGAGCTCCCAAAAACACGATGCTTTGTGTGGTGGCAATTCCTGGGGCTTTCTCCTTGGGAAGCAATGCTCCAGCATGGGAACTTTTCCAAGGGATCCTGGAGCACCCAGGGATGTAAATAACTCAGCTCTGTGCTCCTGCCTTACCTGCCTGGAGTTTGCAGCCTCTGTGCCCCTTCCAGGCATCCTGGAGCATCCCAGCCCTGCTCCTCCATGTCCCACGGGTCAGTGTCCCACTGGATTGTCTTAGTGAGGTTTTATTTAAATTTAATTGGCCAGTTTATTCTTTCCCCTGGTTTCCTTCTTTGGCCACAGTTGTATTGTTTGGGAGAGAGGGAGGTGATAACTACACTGATAGAAGTCGTTAATAACGGAGGTGAGCTGCAGAGCTCGCCTGGGGGTCATCTCCTGCTTCGGGCCACTTGAGCACACAGGGCCTGGAAGAAGAGTTGGATGGGGTGGCAAAGGCTGGAGAACAGGCCCATGAATCCCAATTCAGGGAGTGAAATCTCCGTGGATCTCTGCAATCCCTATGGATCCGTGCAATCCCCGTGGATCTGTGCAATCCCCATGGATCTGTGCAATCCCGTGGATCTGTGCAATGCCCCAGGATCCGTGCAATCCCCGTGGATCCATGCAATCCCCATGGATCTGTGCAATCCCCGTGGATCCGTGCAATCCCCCTGGGATCCGTGCAATCCCCGTGGATCCATGCAATCCCCATGGATCCGTGCAATCCCCGTGGATCCGTGCAATCCCCATGGATC
>VZRS01007856.1:0-15292 GCA_013398055.1 Ifrita kowaldi | reverse complement strand
TCCGTGCAATCCCCATGGATCCGTGCAATCCCTCTGGATCCATGCAATCCCGTGGATCCGTGCAATCCCCATGGATCTGTGCAATCCCCCTGGATCCGTGCAATCCCCATGGATCCGTGCAATCCCCCGGGATCTGTGCAATGCTGCTCCCTGTTCCTGCCCCAGCCCGGCCGGTGACCCCTGCAGGGCTCGGGAGGGAAGCGGGCGAGGAGCCGGACACCCAACAAAGGCAGGAAGCGTCTGCACCCCCTGGGGCTGATCGCGGGCTGGGGCACGGGAGGTGCTCCCACCACTCCGCTTTGTGCATGAGAGTTCAAACAGCGCAGATGAAAGGGTTTGTTAGGGACTGCAGGAGCCCCGAGGACACTCCGGGAGCCCAGGGCAAGGCTGGGAAGGGATCGCACCTCCCGTTCCGTGCGTTCCCTGAAGATCACCATTGTTGGCTGCTGCACACGGGGCCCTCTGGCTCTTGGCTCCCCCCACGCTGACCTTTCCCTGGTGCCACTGTGCCCTCACAGAATCGTGGAATGCTTTGGGCTGGAAGAGACCTTAAAGCTCATCTCCTTCCAGCTATCCCAGGTTGCTCCCAGCCCCGTCCAAGCTGGCCTTAAACACTCCCAGGGATGCGGCAGCCACAGCTTCTCTGGGAGATTCCTCCAGAGAACGGACGTGGATTCATCAGTGGTGCCACCGTGGCTGAGGGAGCTTCCCGGTGGGCTTTTCCTGGGAAGGGCTCCTGGAATGGGAGCCACATGTGGCCCCAGCACTGTCCAGACACGTCCCCAGCTCCGCTCTTGTGGCTGCTGGGCTTTGTTCTGGGGCTGGAGGTGATGGGAGAGGGCAGGCGTGGGAACACATCCCTCTGGAAAACACACAGGGAGCAAGGCTGACATTTTCCCACCCTCCGACCAAAACCAGGACATTTTTCTCCCCAAATTGTTCTTCTCCTGTGTGGGAGGGCCACGGAGAGCAGCCATGGGAATGCCACCAAGGAAGGGTGAGCCCTTGGAGCAGCAGGTGGGAATGTCCCAGGACTGGAGGGAATTGCAAAAGCCATAAAACTGTTGTTTCTTTGAAGATTTGTGTGGAAGACGAAAAGCCCTAAATCTGTTTGGGTTGGGAAGAAGCCACTGAAGGGTGGGGTGTGACACGGGCTGGAAACAGCTTCAAGGGTGCACAGATACATCAAAACAAGGAGCTGACAGGGAATTGTGGCTGGAACAAATAAAGGGATCCTCGGAGGGAAATAAATTAATACAGTGAAAATGAGCTCCAGGTATGAGAGAAATTGGATAAAAGGAGAACTGATGTTGACAAACTTCTTCCTTGCAGCAAAATAACACCCAGCAACAAAATTGTTCCCTGAATATTGAGGCAAGGGAAGTTCTGCCTGGAACAGGGTTTTTTTCCTCATTTTTTAAAGGAGTTGCTGATTTTAACCTGAAAAGCCATGAAATAAAGGTGTCTTTGCAGCTGATTTTGCTGGAGCTCTGTTTTAGGTGTCAGAGTTCAGCAGCACAGGATTTTTGGAAAAGTGGGTGTTAAAGATCTTTAACAAAAGGATGTCTCCAACCCCCAATTCCAGACCTTGAAATGTAACAGGGGTTTTTTACAGATCCCTATAAGGGTTTTTCCCCCTGCATAATTCCTGGAGATGCAAATTTCCTGCCTGTCTTGGACTGCAATTCTCCCAGTTGGGAATGGACAGCACAGGAAACAGCAGGGTGGGCAGGGGGGACCTGGAAATCCATGGAAACCACCGTTGTTCCTGGCTGTGCCTCAGTTTCCCCAGCTGAGAAAGGTCCTGCTCATCTTCCCAGAACAGATTTCAAACTCTGTCTCCATCAGTTGAGGCAATAAGTGCTGGAAATTCCCCTGCTCTTCATCCAAGCTGCACAACGGGAAAGATGAATCCACATTTGGATCCCTCCATCGAATCAGAGACCAGGGAAGCAAGAAATGGCAATTCCTGTTGCCTGAGCCTCTTTCCTGATTTAATTAATGTGTCCCTCAGCCACTGGCCTGGGGCCACCATGGGGACCTGTCCCCAAAACCAGTTTGCAGTGAAGGTTTGCTGGAGCAGAAAATGTCCCTGCTGCCTTAGGCCTGTGCAATCCATGCCTTGGAGTGCCCGTTCCCGGGTTTGGGGGAGCTGAATCCAATTATCCATGTGTGCACCTGGAGCCATGGCAGCCAGCAAAGAGTTGGGATGGAGCTGGGAAGGCACCAGGAGTGAGGGACAGTGCCCAAGACATGGAAACAGGCAGGGTGACACATTATGTAGGGAAAAATTCCTTTTTTTTTGTATGGAGAGCTCTTTCCAACACCTCCTTTTGGAAGCAATTCCCTGCCTCCCTCTGCAGCCAGGGCAGCAGCACTGGGATGTCCAGCTCGGGGATCCTGCCCTGCTCTCCCAGTTTTTCTGCCTGAGCTGGCATCACTGGTCACTGTGTCCCTCCGAGGGACAGGGACACACACAGGTCCCACAGCCACCTCAGCCATGGCTGCCTGCCTTCCTTTTATCACAGAACTGTGGAATGGTTTGGGCTGCAGGATAAAGCTCATCCAGTTCCATGGGCAGGGACAGCTCCCACTCCATGTGTCTGCATCGTGCCAGGTGCTTGGAGCACCACCAGGGACTGTGTGTAACAGCATCTGGTGACAATTCCTGTAGCCTCCAGAGCAGCCCAGAATTATCCCAAAAACGAGTGACAGGAATCAAAGGCCCAGAGCCCTGTGCCATAAGCAAATCCTCAGGATGTTGCAATATTCCAGGAGTGTGGTGTGCTCCACTTTGGATCAGTTTCCTGGCTGGTTTGGTCAACATCTCCAGGAGCCTGGCTCTGGATTTCAGTGAGATCATTTCTGCTCCAACTTGCCCGGGAAAAGCAGGGGCTCCCCCTCTCCACACGCAGCTCCTGGCCTTGTGTAACCAGCGGGAGCTGCAAGGGCGGGAGCGTTGTCCCTTGGGCTCCACAGAGCTCAGAAATCAGGTCTGGGCACCTCAGGAATTCGGGAGGCTTGTGGTGCAATGAGCTGCTGCTGCTGCATGTCGGATCTGAGAGCAAAAAGGCACCAGCTCAGCTAAAAGTCAAACCAAATGTCTGCAGGGGACGTGGTGCCTGTGCCAGGAGCAGGGTGGGGGTGAAGCTCCCACTCCGTCGCTGGGATTTCAGCCCCGCCAGGCTCCGTGTGGTGGAGAATATTCCAAGCACTCCTGGGGCCTGGGAGGACCTGAGTGAGATTCCTGCTGGCCCCGGCTTCCAGCAGCCAAAAGGCAGCAGGGCAGGTGCCCGTGGCTATAAAACCAGCAGCCCAGGGAATCTTTCTGGGGAAGATGAAGCTGAAGGTTTTGGGGGTGTCCCAGCGGAGGTTGGGGAGCGCTGCTGTGGCCATGGGGGATCTGAGCAGCCAAGGGCATGCCCAGGGCTCGGCTCCCACACATCCTGCACGGCCAGGCCTGGCACAACACCCTGCCAGCCCCTCTGCCAGGCACTGGGGGCTGCCTGCAAGTCTCTGGGATGTGGGCACTGCTGGGCAGAGCTGGATCAAGGAAGAAGCCTCCAGGGACACGAAGGAATGTGCTGTGCTGACTGAAGCTGCCCGACACGCTGGGCAGTGCCACCTTTTCCTGCATGTTTGGAGGCAGCTGGGTCTTTAAATGATATTCCTGGTGAACTGCAGGAATGGCAGGGCTGGGAATGCTGGGCTGAGCTCCCTGCTGGTGGCTGCAGCCTCCTGTCTGTCTGTCTGTCCACAGCCTTGCTCCTGCTCAATGGGATTTATAGCACTGGGTTTGCATTAGGGGGAAAAAAAATCATAATCCACATTGAGAAAGTTGCCTGAAATAGGCTTTTCAAAGAGGCACTGGCTTCCCACGATGTAAAGAGTTTAAGCTCTCACATGGTGGCTCGGGTTGTGCAATTAGTGCAGGAATCAGCTCTGGACAGCCCATTCCCAGGGGAGAGCAGGATCCTGGCAAAGCAGCTGCATGGAAAGGTCTGGGCTGTTAATTGGGGAGTCCTTCCACAGGTAGAGGAAATAATAAAAAGCCCAGCTCCCAGAAGAAAGTCATTTAAAGCCACAATAAACCCAGAGTACGTCAGACCCTCTGAATAATCAAAAATTACTGTTGCTGGTCACAATTTTTTCTTGAGGAGGAACATTTGGGGATGGAAAAATCCTTTTGTCCCTTGTTTGTATTTGTTTTCTTCATGGACCTCTAATATTTTCTAGAAAAACCAGAATCCTGGTATTACCTAGTTAGAAACCCTGCGAGCCTCAAACCATTCTCTCTTTATCTTCCACATTTAATTAAAATTAATAGAAATTGAAGCAAAATTAGCCTTTTTCCTAGGACCCCCTGGAATTTCTGAGCAGGTGCTATTGCTGCTGAGCAAAGGTTAAACAGGTTTTTGTCTGTCTTATTCATTAAACCAAATCTGAGAGAAGCTCCTGTACCCAAGGCAAACAAGATAAACCCACAAATCCTGCAAAATATTCCCTCTGGGATTTGCTTCTCGCTGTGTGGGCCAAATACCATCTGGATTTCTTCCCTGCCCTCCACACAGAAGAATCAGCCTGAAGAAGCACTTTGACACCCTCCTCATTCTGGCCATGGGCTTGCAGCATCCTCAGGGACTGATGCAAGATCCTGCCAAGGGCTGGTGCATCAGAAAAAACCAGCAGGAATCAGTTGGCTCTGCCCTGTTTTCCCCCAAAATTGCAGATTCTCCTTCCTTCCTTTTTGGTTTTTTTTTTTTTGGAGGAAAGAGACTTAGAGCCATGAGGCTGCTGAGTGCAGAGCTGTGCTGGTGGCTCAGCAATGGGAGGGTGGCTGCAGAAGGAGATTTCCTCAGGAACACAGTTTATGGCAGCTCCTGGATTCCCCCTGCTGCCTGTTGTGGCCCGCTCCCCGCTGGGAAAAAGGCTTCAGCCTGGAGCCTTTGGATGCTGCAGCTCTGTTGATTCATGCAGGGGATTAGGCAGGCAAGGATGCTTTCATTTGGTTTTCCTTGGCCTTATTAAATGAATTCCAGCTTTTCTGTGGAGCTGCACACCCTGCTTTGTGTGCCACAGCCTCCCAGGCGCCAGGCCTGATCCTCCAAGGATCACTGAGGGCTGATCCGCTCCACCCTCGTTCCCAAAATCCTCTTGGGATAGGGGGCTGCAACTGGCAACCCACGGATGTGGGGGAGACTCCTCTCCCACCCCTCTCTGAGAACACAAAAAGGACAAAATGGATCTCAGAGGTGGGTGGTTCCAGCCAGGTGTGACAGGAACAGGGAAGAGATGGGGAATTGGAGACAAAGAGGAAAGCTGACCTGGAATGAAAAAGGGATCTTGATCCTACAAACAGGAAAAGGAAGGTCAGGAGGAGATTGCCTGCTCTGTGTGTGGTTTGGTGGTGGGCAGGAGGAAGAAATCCCTGTACACAAAACCCCAAAGGGGTGATGGGAAGAACTGGGCCACAACCTTTGGATTGCAGCGCCTTGGGAAGTGGAGGGCTCTGGATACAGCTGCCCAAGGGCCAGCCCAGACTCCCTGCAGCACCTGGGTGAAGTTCACACGTTTTTCCCCGGGGCTGAAGGAATTTGTGAGGATGCAGGCAGAGCATTGACTGTGCCTGACTCACTGCCTCTCCCCAGTAAACACCCACCGGCCTGTTCAAACCCCGCTGCCCTCCGGCTGCAGGGGATAAAGGTGAGGATTTGGGAGGAATGAGCCCAGCACCAGCCCATGCCTGCCTCCAGCTGAGCCCTTCCCCAGGCAAGTCTGTGCCTGGGCACAGCTGCAGCCTCTCCTCACAGCTGCTCTGCACTTCAGAGCATCACTGGTTCATGTATTTGTGTGATACTCACGAATTCCCACTGATTGAACCTTCCTGGAGACTCTCCAGTGGATGTCCCATGACAGCAGTGCCACATGCAAGGACTCACTGCCCTGTGTGGGCTGTGCAGCTTCTTGATTTCACAGTGTCCTGAAATATCCAAACTTTTTTGTAGCACAAGTGAGCAGGAGGTGCCTGTCCATGAGAGCAGAGGGGAACGGGCAGCTGGCATTGCACAAACACATTCCCTGTGTCCTCCTCTTCCAGGGGCCTGCCCTGGTCTCTCACCTTGTACCTGGGGAGCAGGGAAAAGCAATTGTGTAAAATCCAGGGGCAGGATTTCAATGATCCTTATGGATTCCCTCCGACTCAGGATATTCTGGGACTGTCTTCCAGGGGAGTATAACCCATCACTCCTGCTGGCTGGTGTGGGGACAGCCTGGAAAAGAGGAATAATCCCTCATGGACACCCTCATGGACATCCCTCAGCCCACCAGCCCCAGGGATTTGGCCACCATTCCAATCCCAATCCCAATCCCAATCCCAATCCCAATCCCAACCCCAATCCCTCCTGGGCTGCTCCTCCCCAAAATGTGCTGGTTTATCCTGTGGGAAGAGTGAAGCTGTGCTGGGTGCCAGGAGCCACCATAGAAACCCCGTTTGCACTCCTAGCAATGCCAGACAGAGCTACCCAGCAGGGAGCTGAGTAAATATTTGTTTTCCAATGGGATCTAATTCCCACCTGCCTCACCAGCGGGATGGATGGGGTGTGGTGTGGCAGTTTGTTGTTCACATGGTGATAATGGAACTCCTGCTTTCCATTCAGGCAGCACAGAAAACCACAGCTGTGACGTGTCTCTGACACCTGGGGTTGGCCTTCCGGTGTGATTCTGTCTTTTCCAGGCAACAGAAATGACATCTCAGGTCAGGAAACCAAGGTGGTTATTTTCAGAGAGAACAGTCTTTAGACAAAGCAGAAACACTTAACTGACATTGCAGGTTAAAATTAGACCTTTTCTTCAAAAACTGAGTCAGTGATAAAGAGATACGGGACAATCACCTGTTACATCACGTCTGTAAAAACACCCTGAGACGTGTTCAGGAGTGGATGTGAGGTCATCTTTTAAAATCTAAATTGTTGGAGTCTGAATCCATCCAAGCAGCCGTGCAGGAGCACAGTGTTGGGAGGAGGTGGGGGGCTCTGTAGATGACACCCCACGTTCTGCTGGAAAGAAGAGAAAAGTTTTATTTACAATTCATGGTCCCTAAATTGCCATCCATTCCTAGAGGGTCTGCTGAGACTTTGGGGGTTCACAGGGAGGAGTGAGAAAGAGGAAATTCAATTTAATTTCAACCACGGAGCAGAGCTCTCCCATGTCTCCTGCACTGACCCCACCAGAGCAGCTCCTCCTCCTGCAGGTTAATGCTTTAGCAGAACATTCCTGCTCATGAGAGTGGTTAACACACCCAGTTGTACCTTTTTAAGCCTCTGAGAATGAACAAATATTTTCTTTCCTTTTGCAAAACCACAAGGAATCTTGCCAGGGTCATCGTTTCCTGAGGGTAAACGTTGAGCAAGATAAGAGATGTAAGGAGTTATCTCTGCTGAGGGGCTCAGGAAACCAGACTGAACTGGAGCAGAACACACCAAATCCTCCCCAGTGCCTTGCTCCGACTGGTAAAGCCTTGTCAAATGCCTTGACAGCAGCAGGTAGGGCAGTAAATCCATAATCTGATCCCAAAGGCTGTCACAGCACCACCAGGAAAAGCAATGCCAGTCAGCTGTGGAAAAACCTACTCACCCATCAGGCCAGGGTCAGCGGGTTTTTGTGGAGATAAACCAGAATTAATGTCATCAGTGTCACTGTTATCAGGGCTGAGGTGGGTAAAAATCAAACACTGAGGGTCAGTCCCTGTCCTTCACCTCCTCAGCTGTGAAAGCTGGGCATGGGAGGACAGGGAAGAATGTTTCAGGTATACTCTTTCCACAGAACATGCTGACTCCCTCCTACTCTCTTTGGCAGAAATCAGCCTCACAGGGGCTTAGACACAGCTCTGGAAATTCCACAGCCACCCCAACCAGTCTCTTCTCATGTCTCACTCTTCTGGAACTCAGTCATTTTTTCTCTGATGTTTCAATTAAACCTCTGGCTGGTAATATATACAGAATCCTCCTCACCCTCCCTGCCACGAGATCAGTCCCCCTGAACACAGGTGAGCCACTGAGCCCAGGCTCCTAAAGCTCCCTCAGGAAGTGACAGAGGAAAACTGGTGCTGGAGATCACCTGAATGAGGGCATTGTCCCCTGGATTGCAACAAAAGCCAGCGGGACACTAAACCCTGCCCTGCCACAGCCTGGCTGTATCTCACTGCTGATTTCATCTGCCCCCAGCACTTCCTTCCCCATCAAAGGGAAACATCTCTAAAATGTTCTGAGCCCTGTGAGGAAGGGTTTGTGCTGGGAACTGAGCGTTGGCTGTAAGATAACTGGATGTCAATACAGCATTTAAGGTTATTTTTAAGTGAATTTGTATCTGCTTTCTGAGGGCAAACAGTGCTGAGAACTGTGGCCAGTCCTCTGCACCACCACTGCAGGCTCTGCTCTGGAGATGGTGTATCCCAAAAACCAGCCGTGGGCTGTGCAGGCACCTCATGGCAGAGGAGGTGTCCCTGAATGTGCTGGGACTCGTTCTTCAGCAAAAACATAGGATTAATAGTGAAAATACTTTCTCCAGCACCGAATTCTGAGGATGTCCCGAAGCTGGAGAAACTGAAAGACAGAGGATTTCAACAATCAACACGGATACATTTCAACAACCTCTGCCCACGGGAGAACATCGTGTCGCTTCCCTGCCGGCCTCCTGGAGCTGGAACATCCGCATCCCTGAATCCCGGGCTGTGCCCGGAGCCGGGGCATCCGCATCCCTGAATGCAGGGCTGTGCCCGGAGTCGGGGCATCCGCATCCCTGAATGCAGGGCTGTGCCCGGAGTCGGGGCATCCGCATCCCTGAATGCAGGGCTGTGCCCGGAGTCGGGGCATCCGCATCCCTGAATGCAGGGCTGTGCCCGGAGTCGGGGCATCCGCATCCCTGAATGCAGGGCTGTGCCCGGAGTCGGGGCATCCGCATCCCTGAATGCAGGGCTGTGCCCGGAGTCGGGGCATCCGCATCCCTGAATGCAGGGCTGTGCCCGGAGTCGGGGCATCCGCATCCCTGAATGCAGGGCTGTGCCCGGAGTCGGGGCATCCGCATCCCTGAATGCAGGGCTGTGCCCGGAGTCGGGGCATCCGCATCCCTGAATGCAGGGCTGTGCCCGGAGTCGGGGCATCCGCATCCCTGAATGCAGGGCTGTGCCCGGAGTCGGGGCATCCGCATCCCTGAATGCAGGGCTGTGCCCGGAGTCGGGGCATCCGCATCCCTGAATGCAGGGCTGTGCCCGGAGTCGGGGCATCCGCATCCCTGAATGCAGGGCTGTGTTCAGAGCCGGGACATTCCCATCCCTGAATGCAGGGCTGTATTCGGAGCNTCCCTGAATGCAGGGCTGTGCCCGGAGCCGGGACATTCCCATCCCTGAATGCAGGGCTGTGCTCGGGGCCGGGACATTCCCATCCCTGAATGCAGGGCTGTGCTCGGGGCCGGGACATTCCCATCCCTGAATGCAGGGCTGTGCTCGGGGCCGGAACATTCCCATCCCTGAATGCAGGGCTGTGCCCGGAGCTGGGACATTCCCATCCCTGAATCCCGGGCCGTGCTCGGAGCCGGGGCATCTGCATCCCTGAATGTAGGGCCGTGCTCAGAGCTGATGCAAGGCCGGGGCGGGTGTTGCAGCAGCAGCAGCAGCAGCAGCAGCAGCGGGGCTGCACTGGCGCTGACACCTCGTGGGGCTCCGCAGCCACTGCAGCCTGACTCCACTCCAGCCCGGGTTGCATCAGACTCCGAATTTGAGTAATAGGGGAAAAAAATGTTCCTTTGCATAAGGGCAGGGGATTTTAAGATATATTTGGCTGCTTTGCTCTCTGAGCAATACGACCTCACTGTCCAGGACTCGTTTCTCACTGTCACCTCTGATTTTCCGGGGTTTCCTTTTACTCACTTTGTTTTTCTCAGGTTCACCCAGTTGTTTCTTTAGAAATTTCAAAGTGGGTTCAAAGATATGGAGTAGAGCCCCAGATTGTGCCCCTGGACCTACAAAACCTTGACCCCAGGTGAGCCAGGGATCTGTGTGATGACAAAGCATTTGAAGTGCTTCTGGGTCAGCTTGGGACATAAATGAGTGGAAAAATATCAAAACTTCTTCATTAGCAAATAGGGAATAGAGCAAAACGAGGCTGGTAACAGGTAAGGAAAAGCAGTTTCAGCTGGTGTCAGCTGGATCCATCCCTGGTATTGTGAGCTCTGCTTGCCCAGGAAGATTCAGCATCTCTAAAGAAGCTTAGGCAGCCTAATTAATGGTTCACCAGCCTAATTAATAAAGATCCGGGACTGACATAAAGACAGTCTAAGATTACTGCTTTCTCATCACCATTGTGGTGCTGGCACACGGCAGGAGCAGATTGATGGGAGTCAGTGTCCCAGAAAATGTGACAGGAGCTGGCCAGAGCCTTTTGGAGCAGCTGCTGGAGCATTTCCACCAGGAGCAGCTCCGGTTTTGGGCTGGTAAATCCCATCACAGCTCAGTGACACTGTGGACACACCCGAAATACCCCCACCAAAGCTGCTCTGATGAAACAACGGCACAGTCCCTGCAGCAATCCTGGTGGCTGATAAAGGACAAGCAAAGGAGGGCAGTGACACTTGCAGAGAAATTTGGATGGAGGTCTGGCTGGAATAGCATGGAAACAGCCATTCCTCCAAGAGCCTGTCCTGTGCTTACTCAGAGATGTGAGCACACACGTGTGCTGGGATTGAGTCATCAGAACCTTTCCCTGAAGGGAATTTTGGGATTCTGGTGCTTTTGAGGGTGGGGATAAGCTGGAAAGCCAGTGAACAGTGGGAGCAGACCCCTGTCATGGGGCAGCTGCTCCTGGTGAACAGTTGAAGTAATTCCACAATCTCCCAGCTCTGGCACAGAAGGTGGATCCCAGCAGAGTCAGTGTTCCCTCAGCACCCTCAGAGGCAGGGTCAGCTTTACAGAAATCAGAAATTCTGTATTTCTTCCAGTCCATAACCAGTTAAAACCAGAGATCAGAGAGGGGGAGACTCAGGCTCCTTTGCTCTGACATTCTTATTTATTTGCTCCAATTTTCCTCTCAAAAAGTGCAGAAACCCCAAGGAAATCCTGCTGGAATGGCAAAAGTAAGGGCTTTCACAGCTTCACAGGGAATTTTTGGCCTCCAGCCTGGCACTTTGCTGATGGATTTAGATGGATGTCCCTTGGGACGTATATCTGGATACAGCCACGCTTTGTATTTCCCTCAAGGGAAGCCTCTGCCTTCCTTGGCTTCCTCTGTTCTCGAGATATTAAAGCACCGATTTCCAAACAGAAAATCCAGGAAGCCAATTCAATGGCTGGGAGATTTTATCAGCTCCTGGCTATAAATGAGCCTCGAATGGAGCAGCAGCCGCCTGCCTGCTCCCAATCCAGCTCCAGGTGCTCCCGGCATAAGCAGGGCCTGAGGGGCCTCTGCTGGACTGTCAGCACAGACAGGATAAAAACCAAGAATTCCCAACTTTTTTCAAAGTGAGCCTTGGTTATGGACATCCCTTTGTCCCTCAGCTGGATTTGCCTTCGGAGATGAACGACTCTGGCTGTCACCAGAGCCTGGAGGGCACATTTTGGGTGGATTTCTCCCGATTTTATCTGTGTGGAGGAGGAAAATTGCAGCCTGAGCCCGGAGACCAAGGGTTATTTTGACTCATCATGTGAAGTTTTCCTGCATGAAGTTGCTTCCAGTGACAGGATGAGAGGAAATGGCCTCAGGATTTGCCAGGGGAGGTTTAGATTGGATACTGGGGGCATTTTTTCATGGAAAGGGTTGTCAAGCTCTGGCACAGGCTGCTCTGGGCAGTGGTGGAATCCTCATACCTGGAAGTGTGTAAAAGCCATGTGGATGTGGCACGTGGGGACATGGTTAGTGATGAACATGGTGCTGGGACTTGATGATTTTAAAGGTCTGCTCCAACCTTAGCAATTCCATGATTTTCTGAGTTTTTTACCACACAGCAGTGAAAGAAAATAATTGTTCCTCGGTATCCTGACATGTCCCAGGACACTCGGAGCCCTGGCTCTGCTGGACTTCTCTGACACCGCCGTGTTCCCAGGTGTCACGGCCATGAGTTTGTGTTCCCTGGCAGTGCTCCGAATTCCCTCTGTGGTGTGTCCCACCAGCATGGTTTGACTCCCCATCCCTGGAAGTGTCCAAGGCCAGGCTGGACGGGCCTTGGAGCAACCTGGGATAGTGGAAGGTGTCCCTGCCATGGCAGGGGGTGGGATGAGATGGTTTTTAAGATCCCTTCCAACAAAACCATACCATGATTCTATGAAACACTCCCCATCAGCAGCCCCACAGCTCTCTCTGTTTGCAGGGCTTATCTTTATCCTCCTCTTTCCATACAGACAGGGTGAGAGCTCTCCAACACCAGCAATTCCAACCACTGCAATGCCTTTTTGGTTGATTTAGTTCCTGTGCTGTCAGCATGTCCTCCCGCTTAATCTGTGGCATTAATTCCTTTCTTGCTACTGGCTTCAGAAAGCATTAACAAGGGAAAAATAAATCAAGTGTTAGAGCACAAAGACGACTTGTGGGAAAAAGCTTTTGAGCCTTTTCTGAGGCTTTCATGCCTGTTATTCTTTACTTTGCTGATACAGCTGGATTTACCATCCTGTTGAATGAGCATATTCCAGACTATAAAAAAAATAACAAAGTCGAACCACGTGGGCTTTGTATAGGTCAGAGCTGGAGAGGGGCTGCCAGAGACAACAGCACAGGACGACTTCAGAGCACGAAATGTGCAAACACAGCCAAAGTCCAGCTTATGTTCCTCCAAACAAAGCAGGGAGCAAACCTGAGACACAACAGAAGGGAGTGTGGGACATCAGGGCGTGGGAGCTCTGTGTGTGTGTGTGCCCCAGCTCGGAGCCGCAGCTGGCTGCCAGCTGTGTGCAGATGTTGGTGGGACTGTGGGAACGTGGAGCGGCCTTTCCCATCCTGGGTGATGGGAAGCTTGTGGAAAGAGCTCACCTAAGTCAGTGTTGGACACTTAAATTGATGTTTTAGGGCATGTTGGTGCTCTCAGGTCTTTAGTCTCGTCTTTACCCTCATCCTTTCGAGGAAGACTCATCCCTTAAGTCACCATTGTGGACACAGCAGCTCCTCAACAGTGGAGCAGGGCTGTGTTTATCCCTGAGGAATTCCTGCCCTGTTTCATGCTCATGTTGTGCTTTGCATTTTCAAAGTGCAGCACAAAGCTTTGGTCGTCTCTCCATCCTCCTTTCTCACATCCCCCGTGAGAAAGCGGACTGGGGAGTTCAAGAGATCAGAGAACTCACACCAGCAACATCCTGCCCCACGTGGGAGCCAGCTCCAAATGACCCCGCGCGTCCAAAACCGCACCAGAAACATGGAAAATAAAGGGGTGAGAAAGCAACTGGAGCTTAGAGAATCTCTGCACTTACGGAAATAACTGTGAATGATGAAGCGCCAAAAAGGGGTGAGTGGAGCTGGGTGTGCAGGAGGTGAAGAACTTCTCGCAGGTGAAGACTTTGAGGGTTAATTTCCTAAAAATGCAGATTTTTCATATCAAAGCCCCCCTAAAAAGTGCTGGGAGATCTGGAGCCAGAGGAATTGTTGACCTGTAGACACCAGGAGGGGACATGTTTTTACACACTGGTGCCTTTTTGAGGTTGAAGCCCAAGGAGCAGCAGGGAAACTTCCAAGCCCATTTGTACCATCAGGGAACTCAGCAGAGCTCCCACATCTGGGAATTACAATTGTCCCATTCACTTGACCCGGTGCCTCTGTAGTTTCTGTTCCCCTTCCTGCACATAAACACGGACACGCTGCAGCTTGAGCTGGAACCACAATGTTTTCAGAACGAGCAGGAAAACACAGTGCTGCTCACGGTGTGCATTGTCTGCAACCTCAAAATAACTTTCCCAGCTCTTCCCTCCATGCTCCAGGGCTGCGTTTCCCTGATCCCAGGTTCAAGAGTAGGTGGATGTTCACAGCAAAGGATCCATCCTGCAAATGGCACGTGCTGGATGTTTGGGATAACTCGGTGGGTGTTGAGCTGTATCTTAGTGGAGATCCTCGCTGGTTTGGGGTGGTGAAAACCACCCTGCTTCCAGGCAATGAGGGGTTTTGAGGGAATTCAGTGAAAAATATAATGATTTTATTCCTTCTGCTCTGCAAGAAACAATCATGGTGGCAATTCTGATGCGCAGTGGGATGAACTCGCAGCTAAAAGATGCATTTCAACCCCTATTTACACCCCTAGGTGTTCAAAGTAGGTGTTTTCCCAGGAATTTTTCCCTGGGCTCAGCATCTGCGTGAAATACCATGTAAATCATCATTATTCCTTCTCCATCACTGAGGGAAAAAGCAGCTGGATGAGATTGCCTGACAGTGTCTGTACTTCCTTTGGCTCTCCAACAACTCAGGACTTGGAGAGCGGCCTGGATAAACCCCATTCCCAAAGGTCTGCAGCTGGAAATGAAAACACTATCACAGCGCCCCAATCCCTGGGGAATTCTGCCCGTGGTTTATTTTTATTTCATTTCTACACAGGGCCTCCCCCAGGCCTGGCTCATGGCTCAGGTGATGGAATCACAGAATTCCAGGATCACTGACGTTGGAAAAGAGCTCTGGGATCAGAGTCCAGCCTGTGACTGATCCCCACCTTGTCCCCAGCCCAGAGCACAGAGTGCCACATCCAGCCCTTCCTTGGACACCTCCAGGGATGGGGACTCCAAACCTCCCTGGGCAGCCCCTGCCAATGTTTAACAACGCTTGCTGTGAATAAATCGATCCTCCTCACAGAATCATGGAATATTTAGGGTTGGAAGGGATCTCTGGAGATCATTCCGCCCAAGGCAGGGCCACCTGGAGCAGGTGACACAGGAACGCATCCAGGTGGGTTTGGGATGTCTCCGGAGATTCCATGACCTCCCCAGGCAGAGGGCTCTGCCACCCTCACGCTGAGGCGGAACTTGTTGTGGTTTAGTTTATGCTTGTCCTGTCACTGGGCACCGCTGAACAGAGCCTGGCACCGTCCCCTTGTCCAGCCTGAGCCTCCCCTCCAGCCTGCGCCCCTCCATGTCTCCCCTCCCCTGAGGGGGGGCCATTTTGTGTGAGGGGAGGGGGCCATTTTGTGGGCTCCACGTTCTCCTCAGGGCGGGCATCAGAACAAACAGAACACCCCGACGTGTCCAAGCTGTGCCAGGGCCGTGCGGGCGGTGTGCGGGGCTGCATAAACCCCTCTCCCCGGCCCTGCGGGGCTCCTGCCGCCGGCTCGGGGCGGCCGC
>VZRS01007854.1:0-28915 GCA_013398055.1 Ifrita kowaldi | reverse complement strand
TCCAGGTCTCTCTTGTCCTGAGGGGCCAGAACTGGGCGCTTCATGGAAGCTGTAACATATCTGGAGACATCCAGACAATTAGGAAGGGTAAAAATCCATGAGGTTGCCTCAATTTCCAGCTGGGTGAACCACTGCTCTTTTCAGGTGCTGCCTTTTGTTTTCAGCAAAACACCAGCTTTGCGTGGAGCAAATTGATTCTTTTAATGGGAACGAAACCATTGAATAGATAATTAATTCCAGGGGAAAATTGCAGGGATGATTTGTGACCACCCTTAGTCACGGCAGCTCGTTGGCTCCACAGGCACACCCAGGGCAGATGCGCTGGACGAGGAACGGGCTCTTCGGACTCATCCCTTTTCCAACCAGGCCCGCATGAAATCCGAATACGATTTACATATCATTGAGACGGTTGGAATTCCCAGTTGGACAGGAGGATACGTGTCTTGTGTTCTGTCTCTTTTTCATTCTGGTTAAATAAATCCCTTCCCCGTGCAGGAGAATAAAGCTTTCAGTGAGCTTTGGTGTGCAGGAGCTCCTTCCCATCAGCAATTCACACAGCGCTTGAAAGGAATCTTGCAGGAACGGCCTCCATTGGTTATTTTTAGGAGGGGGAGGCTGGCATCAGGAAACCTCTCGGGAGATCTCTTCTGTCTCTGGATACACATCGTGGAATAAAAGGAGCCGTGTTGCCTAATGAGAAGAGGAATTGGAAGCCTGGCACAAACTTTTGCCAAGATTTTCACCTTCCCAGGCAAAATCCGCTCTCATTTCTCTGCAGAAAACTCCATGAATCGTGTTTGGAGAGGAGGAGCGAGCAGAAATAACTGCTGGACTAAGTAAATTAGTTCAGGGACGTGGCAGGCTTCCCTAACGGCGCTTTTATGGACGCTGGATGTTTGGGGAGGTGCGGGAATGAGCCAGCTCTAATTGCTCTGGGTGAGCCAGGTTGATTTGTGTGTCTGCATCTGCCCAGTTCTCATTTATGGAATCACAAACTCTGCATCCCGGTGGTCTCCTAGGTAGGACAGCGGGACACAAAGAGCAGGAATCCAGTGGAGAGAACTTCCTTGCTCTGCTGTCGCCTAAAAAACCTGATGTGGAGTGTGCTGGGAGAAGTTTCTCGCTGTTTTTTGTTTGAGAAACAGGGAATCAACAACCTCCTGGCTTGTCCCAGCCCCAGGGTGGGCAGAGCCCCAGGGCAGGGACTGTCCCTGTGCTGGCCCAGCTGAGGGACCCTCTGGAATCCTGGGGGCAGCTCTGGGCTGAATTGGGAAGTTGCTTTATCAGCGTAAGATGTTTAAATGCTCCAGGGAGAGCTCAGAGCCCCTTGCAGGGCCTGAAGGGGCTCCAGAAGAGCTGCAGAGGGACTGGGGACAAGGCCTGCAGGGACAGGACACAGGGAATGGCTTCCCACTGCCAGAGGGCAGCGATGGATGGGATCTTGGGAAGGAATTCCTGGCTGGGAGGGTGGGGTGGGGCTGGAATGGAATTCCCAGAGCAGCTGTGGCTGCCTCTGGATCCCTGGAAGTGTCCAAGGCCAGGCTGGAGCAGCCTGGGATAGTGGGAGGTGTCCCTGCCCATGACAGGGGATGGCACTGAATGAGCTTTAATGTCCCTTCCAACCCAAACCAGTGTGGGATTCCACTAACATCTTTTGGGATATGCAGGATTGGGAATGGAGCCTGGCCTTGCTTTTCCAAAACACTCAAGAAACAGAATAAGGGGATGGGAGGAATAATGAAGAGGAAAACCCAGGCCTGAACTGCAGGTGGAATTCTGTGCTGGGAAGAAATCCCGGTTTCTGATCCTGTAGGAGAATAACTGGGGGGGAAAGGGAGGTGTTTGGCTGTTCTCACAGATTTTTCCAGTAAAAGTGCTGCTCTTCAGCCTGGGAAATCCAGATATTCCATCTGGGAGACGGGAGCACTGTGTGACACCCAAACCCACATCTTTGGTGGCTCTGTCCACGTGGCACCACAGATCCTGTAACGCTGGGAATTAACCCAGGGCCATTCCTTCCTAATTCAAAACGAGTTTTGATGTCCAGAGTTGCCCTCGGCTACTGTTTGAATGAATTAAGATTCCAGCATTGCCTCATATTTGCTAACTCGCTGTAGAATGAACTCGGAGTCAGATCCTCATTTAGTTAAAATAAATGGACTTCCATGGTTTTAAACAAATTTCAACCAGCGGACGATTTTGCCCGGAGGGGATTTAAGAGGCTGCGTGTTGGATCAGGTTCTGAGTTGCATTATAATGAGCAGGAAATGTGGGATATGTGTGGAATTTAAGGGAAAAGGTTTTTACCAGGCTGGTTTTTACCTCATGCCTTGTTTTCCTAGTAGGATGGAAACAAATGGTTGTGCCGTCGAACTGGGGTGGAAACAAATGGCTGTGCCATGAAATTTGAGGCTCCAGGAGGAGAATTAGTCAATACAACTTTGGAATGAACATTCCTTCATTTTCAGCCAGGAGATGCAGCTTTCCCTTCATGTTTTTGTTGTTTGGGCTTTGTGAAGAAAACATTTCAATGAAGGAAAAGAGATCAAGGGATGTTGTCAAAGTCAGCTCTTCCCCCAACCCAAACCTTTCAATCTCCCGGCTCATTTTCCGTACTCAGTGACCTTCTTGAATGTCATCTGCTCTTTTCCAACTGTAAAGCCTTTCCTTCTCCCCTCCTTTCCCTTGTGGGTCTCATCTCTTCTGAGCTGGCCTTTCTTCCTTTGTGAGCCTTCCCTCCTCCTCCTCCTCCTCCTCCAGCTGCCTCACTGGGGCTCACACCTTTTGTCAGCATTATCAGACAGATTAGAGGACTCGGACTGGGAGGAAGTGGTACAGATTCTTCTGGGTCAACAGTTTGTTTCCCGATGATCCTTTGATTTCTCAGGATGAGATATCATTGATCCGTGTCAAATTTGTGGCTAAGCCCGAGTTTGAACGAGTGTGGGTTTAACCAGCTGAGGCTTTTTTGAAGGAAACATTGATTTGAAGGAAAGAAGATTTGGTGGTTGAGTTTTTAGCTCTTTTCCCCCTGAACTTTGCATCTCTTGGGTTTTTAATTAATGGTCTTTTGGGGCAAAACAGGGTAAGAAAATCATCAGGATGGTCAAGGGAGATGCTTGAAATTTTTGCAGGCCTGGCTTGTGATTCTTTCTACCTCTTCCAGTACCTCTGCCAGTCTTTCATGGGTCCACCCCCACGGCTGGGAGATGCCCCTGGGTTGTTCCCACCTGGTTGTTTTGAACAGTTGCTGCATTTCCCTCCTCTGACACCCAGCAGTGGCTTTCTGGGTATCTCTGCTGCAGGGGTTTGAATGAACGTCCCTTGACCTTACATGAAAGGCCAGGAACATCCCTTTAGATCATGGAATTAATGTCTTTTGTCCCCACTCCGTTAAAATGTTCCCCCTCTCTCCTAACACCGAGCTCTCCTATCCCTCCAAACTGGAAGGAAGTTGTTTTTCTATGCTTCAGAATTCATGAATATTGACTCGAGAATTTCAGAGTATTTGGAGCAAAGGGGCTCTGTTGTTGTTCACAAATCTCCCAACTCTCCCTGCTCATGTGATCCATCATCACCTGCGGCGTCCGTGGCCGAATTCCCAATCCCGTCAGCCCAGCCCAAGGAAGGGGCTGGAGCTGGTTGTGTTTCTAGGTCTCCTCAGGTCAGTGGCATCACCCATCAATCAAAAAGCGGTGAAAGGAGCTCCTTGAAGCTCTGCCAGCTCCTTTTGCCCCAAACTGGGGGATGAGCTGCCGACAGCTCGCGGGGACCTGCCAGGCGCATGCCAGCTCCACCTCAGCGCGGACACGGAGATTTTGGGATTGCTCCGGGTGCTCCTGGACAGACCTGGATGGAGCTCGTGCTCCAGGTGCACATTGGTGTTTCCACCGTAAATTCCATTTTTTGAAGGCCTCCTCTCTCAGATCTCGCTAAGCACATGAGGTCAGTTTCCAAATCCAGGAGTGGGAATATTTATTCCATAAGAACAACTGGAGGCTTGCTCTATAAAGCAGGAAAACCCAACGTGCTGATGTGTTTGTAGGTGCCCAAACGATGCAGTTTTTCCAAAATCACTTCAGTCCTGCCGTGTCCCAGTGGTGTCCCTGGGGTCAGGCCTCTGGAAAAGAGCCTGGCTTTATTTGCAAACTTGTGTAGAGTTGAGAAGTTCATAGTAAAACATAAAATGGGAAAACCTTTCAGATTCTCTCTGGCACCTCTCTAAAATAATATTCTGCAGCATCCAAGTCTGGGGAAGTGAAATGTAATTTCAGTTTGTATCAGACCGTGGCTGAGGTTGGAACGAGCACCTGTTTTATTGTCTGCCCTACCATGTACTGAAGGGGAATTATGACTTTCTTAAATCTTTAACTTTTCCAGTTTATTCTTTGCTTGCTGCAGGTAACTGAATCCATCCTTGTGGTTAAAATATTGGTTTTTATAAAGAATAAACGCTTCTGATCTAACTCTTTATCTATGGCACAGTTTACACGGTGAAGAGTCTGTTGTGTTGTTAAATGCTCTCATCTTTATTCATGTCCCGGGATGATTCAGCCTTCCCGGTGAATTACAGGATCAGGAGCACTTTACAACCTGTAGGAGCTTAGCGGGCATCCAGAATAAACAGGGGGGTTTTTTTAAGGTCTGTATAATTTGTTTGTACTCGTTCAGGAGGCTCGGGCTGAGCACCGGTGCGGTTGGGTCGTTATTTGCTTTAATAACTCGCAGAAAACGCGGATTTGAGAAGGAACGACGAGATTTTGGCTCTCTCCCATTGATGGTGTTTGATGAGAGATGCCCTCGGAAGCGTGGCTGGCTGCCATGAATGTAAATTCGCTGTCTGAGTTCCTTAAATCCTGTGTAAAAGCAGAACTGGGGGAGATTAGCAGCTCCCTCTGAGCGCGGGTAACTCACCTCTCTCTGAGCTGCGCTGGCAGTAATTACTGCGTTAAGTTCCTCTGTTTGTTCATCCTTACAGTAAATTAAGAAGGGAAGATTTGGGACTTGTCTGGAGCTTGATGGGCTTTGCAAAGAGAGATGTGCCTTCAAAGAGTCATTTAGAGCAATTATTTGAGAGCAGTTCTTTGCTGATGGAGACAAAACACGCTATTAGAAGTTAAAAAAAAAAAAAGATAAGACCAGCACAGCAGTTATTTTCTTAATGTGCTCCAGTTTATGGCTTTTTAGTCTGAAATCGTGGAAACCCCCAGCTCCTCACAACTGTTTTTATACATTAACAGGGATTTTGAATTGCTATAGCCGTAGCTGTGCTCTCAGGAAACCTCCTGGTGAAGGGCTGGGATATGATACCCACCGATATTTAAATGGATTTTTCTGACTGGGATGGGGCTGACTGGAAAAATCTTCATTTTAATATTCCAGCGTGTCCTTTTTTATTCTTGGAAAGGCAGCGCTCTGCCTTTTCAGGGGAAGTGTGTTCTCACCAGGCAGAGGTGGGGTATGGATCCGTGTGAGAGGCAGCTGCAGTGGGACACGGGGATGCTCCTCCCTGGATCCCGGGCTGCTGATCCCCACAGGCACTTTGGGATGGGAGACATTCGGGACCTGGCACCAGAGCTCATGTGAGCCCCCAGAAAAGATCTCGAGGGAATCTTTGCAGAGAGACAGCAGCAATTTGGTTTTGTGTCAGTTGAGATAGAAATACAAATTCTGGTTTGTGCCTCTTCTTAGGGAGGTTGTCCACTGCTCTTTAATTCACTTGGGGTGTACCCCCAAAGGTCAGCTCCTCTCAGACTCCCAAACAGCTCCTGCTGCTCCATGGATAGGAAGTCGCTGCTCTTTGAGGTTTGCACAAACCTGCAGAGTTTTCCTGAGCTTCCCTGCTCCCTGAGCTGCTCTGTGCGAGCAGTTCCCGTGTGTTTTGTGGTGATTTATTGCCCTCCCAAGGAGACATTCAGCCCCGTCTGTGGAGTCAGGAGTGCCTGCAGCTTTCTGCAAGGGGCTGTTGCCTCCAGTTTTTGTGTTCTTCTGTGTCCAGACACAGTGAAAACTCACATTCTGCTTTAGCTTTTCTCATTCCCTGCCTGAATTGGTCTCAGTGTGCTGAAATCTCCCATTCTCACCTCCATTCCCTTTTCCTGCCTATCCTTATTCCTGTCTGTAGCAGCTCTGTCTCGATAGAATAATCACTGAAGGGTTTGGGTTGGCAGGACCCTCATGTTCATCCAGTTCCACCCCTTTTGCCATGGGCAGGGACCCTTCCACGAGATTTATTTCCCTCCCAAAGATTTATACAGGGCAACAGCATAATATTAACCCAGTTTTCCTCCTGCTGTGTCTGTTGTTCCTTCCCTGTTGTTGGAAACTGGCATTGATGTGTTTTTAGGGACACGCAAGGAGCAGCTCTGTGTGACCACATCTCCTCTGAGCTGAGCAAGTGCTGCTGTCCAGAGCTCTCCATGCCTGAATTTTCTACATCTCCACATACTCCACCCAGTGATATAACTTCAATTACACAGCAACAATCTCAGTGCTATCACATAATTTGGGAAGTTTTTCCCAAGGCCTCAGGTCAAAGGCAGTGTGCTTTTGAGGATCACTGCCTGTCAGCACTGAAAGACTGAAATTCTCTGAACTCAGGGTTCCAACATCCATGCACATCCAAAGGTTATGGGTCTTGGGAAGTGATGGAAGAAATCCCAGGCGGATGAAGTCCAGAGGGAGCTCATGACTCTGCAGCTTCAATGATCAGTCCAGGGTCTGTTCTCTTGGCTTGACTTGTTTGCTCCTTAACTGCATTAGAACACCTTGGGGCAGATAAATCTCAGTTCTTCTCTCTCACACCTCCCTGCAGAGGTGAAGCAAGGCCTGGGGTGCAGCTCAGCTGCCTCTCAGACTGCAGCATTCCCACCAGCCTTCCTGCCCTCCTCATCTTCGTGGCCTCCCCTGGGCTCGCCCCAGCAGCTCCGCATCCTTCTGAGGTTGGAGGCGGCTCTGCAGGTGAGGCCTCACCTGAGCCGGGCAGAGGGGGATGATCCCATCCCTCAGCTCCTGCCCACGCTGGCCCAGGACTCTCTTGGCTTTCTGGGCTGTGTGGACGTGGCTGGGGCATGTCCAGCTTTTCATCCACCAGCACCAGTCCCTCTGGTCAGGGCTGCTCTCATCCCTTCTTCAGTGAAACCCTGACCCACTTCAGCACCTTGCGCTTGCCCTTCTTGAACTGCATCAAATTCACCACTCCTTGAGCTGACAGAAACCCGAAGCTTTAATCAGTAAATCCTGCTATGACAGAAATTTAAACCTTGGATTTGGAAGCTGCCATGCTGATGCTGTAACTGATGCACGTACCCCTCCCCTGAGTGCTGTACCACCGTGTTTTTCTGTACAAAAACACCTGGATTGAACACTTGTGATGTTCCAGGGTGTTATTGGGGGCTATTAAAGACGGAGGAGTCATCAGTGCAACATCAGAAAAGGAGATGAGAAAAAGCCATCAGCTCTGTTGTTGCTGAAACAATGGCAGATGGGGTACACAGAACGCGTCTATTGAGCGACTGCAATCGAAAATGAACTCCATTATTTCTCACTCACTCGTTCTGTCAGTGATTGAGGCACTGCAGAGCACAAGCAGGAAAATAATAGGTTGCTTTCACAATGGGAGAAGTTTAACAAGTGCTAAATCATTCATTCGACATCAGGGCTGGAGTCAGTGAGACTCCAGCGAGTGCTGCCGGTGCCTGGCTCGTCCTGATTGCTCCGCTCGCCTTTCACACCCAATCTCCCGGCAATGGGGCCCTGAACATCCCAATTTGCTGCCTGTGGAGTGGGATTGAAATGAGGGAGATGCTTCAGGGCGAGGCTGAACGCAGAGGTTTTCACACAAATCCCCCTGACAGGCCCTGCTTCCACCGGCACACGGCTCCTAAAGCGAGATGCAAAGCCAGAGGATGGGGGTTGGAAACGGAATATTCTCCGTGGGTATTGGTGAGCACTTCGGCATTGTGTGGGGTGTCTCAGTCCGTGATAGCCTGGGTTCCCTTTAGGTTGTAAAGTTTGACTTTCTGCCTTCTGTGCTTGGCAGAACTTGATTTTTGGACTTGGTGTGAGCTGTTCAGTCAGTGTCTGTCACTCGTGTTCACGAGGTTCATCCTGAAGCAGGAAGTGCACTGGGTGTCCTCACTTGTTATCCCTTGTTAATAATCACAGAAATACGGAATGGTTTGGGTTGGGAGGGACCTGAAAGATCCTCTCATTCCATCCCCTGCCATGGGCAGGGACACCTCCCACTGTCTCAGGGTGCACCAAAACCTGGCCTTGGGCACTCCCAGCGATCCAGGGGCAGCCACAGCTTCTCTGGGAATTCCAGCCCAGCCAGGAATTCCTTCCCAAGATCCCATCCATCGCTGCCCTCTGGCACTGGGAAGCCATTCCCTGTGTCCTGTCCCTCCAGGCCTTGTCCCCAGTCCCTCTGCAGCTCTCCTGGAGCCCCTTTAGGCCCTGCAAGGGGCTCTGAGCTCTCCTTGGAGCCTTCTCTTCCGATTCTGAGCGTTTGCACCTCAGCTGATGAGTTTGCTGGCACTTAAATTGGGACAGCTGGTTTCTAAGGTGGCTTCTGCCTGAAGATTGAGAAGCAGCTGGCAGGGTCCGTGTTTGGAAGGGGTCATTGTCTTGTTTTTTATGGCTGCAGAAGCAGAGGTGTAGAAGAAGCTGTGAATAACCTGGCACAGAGAGAGGTAAAGCTCCCATCTCCTCGTCCCCACTCTGCAGACCTCCCCCTCTGCTGTGGCTCTGAAGGCTTCTCAAATTGATTTGAAAACGATCACAGCAATAAGAGAAAGAATTTGTTGGTTTCTAGAGGAAACACAGTGCAGGAGGTGACCTTTATATTCAACTTTAACTACAGCCACTACCAGAAACGTTCTCTGCTCTCTGGGCTTTGCCTCTTAATTTCCAGTGCACTTGTAGGAACCCAGAAACAAAGTTTTCCTTTGGAATGTGGCTGTTGAACGTGGGGAATGGGATGAACTGGAACTGCTTTCCCTGCTGTCCGTGTGGTGATGCCCAAAGTCCTCGAGGCAGGACCTTGCTCTAAGGGCAGCAGTAACAGGGAAGGGGGAAAAAACGGGATTAAGGAGAGGTGAGTGAGGGAAGCCTTGACAGCATCTTTCTGTTGGAAAAATACCTTTTGTTTCCATTGCTTCTGCTCTGCTCATCATGCAGAAGCTCTGCCTGCCTCCAGAAAATCCTCTTTAAAGCAGGAATCTGTGTCAGTAGAGCAGAAACAGTGGTGACACAGCTCTCCCAGGTATTTCGGGGGTGCAAGGCCACATTTCAGCCCAGNCAGGATTTTCACCCATCCAGGAGAAAAAGCAAGGCTTTGCCCCAGCAGGGAATATCCTGAGTTGGAAAAGACCCACGAGGATCCTTGAGTCCAACTCCTGGCCCTGCACAGGACACCCCAAGAGCTGTCTGTAGGTCTCAGAGGAATAATCCATCAACGTTAGGACAAAGTTGGCAAATCTGAGCCCAAGTTGCTCCTTCCACAGCGAATTTTGAACGTGGGGAATGGGATGAACTGGAACTGCTTTCCCTGCTGTCTGTGTGGTGATGTCCAAAGTCCTCGAGGCAGGACCTTGCTCTAAGGGCAGGAGTAACAGGGAAGGGGGAAAGGGGGAAAAAACATAACAGTTCCATGGAAAAGACCGTGTCAGAGCCAAGCTGTCATCTGAACACCAGCAGCAAAAAATGGAGCAACCCTTGGTTTGCTGTCCCATCAAATACAGAGCAGCACAACGACCTCCTCATCTGAAGGAGAAAAACTCTGGAGTTTCCCATGATTTATCACGTGGAGATCTCCTGCCTCATTCGTTGGGAGTCAGTATTTTGCCCACTCGCTGTGGAAGCCTCGCAGGACGTGGACGTTCTGTTCTGAAGCAGATCCCGTTGGCATTTCTTTAATAAACTCATAATTTATAGGCTGTGTTTTACATCTCGTCCCCGTGCCCCCAGAGTTTGTTCCAGCGAGCTCTGAAGAAATGAGCTGTGGAGTTGTTACTCTCCTTGATTAAGTCAATAAAATCCATTTGTCTGCTTAGGTGAGGAGCTGTGTTTGGTGATCCCAGATTTCTGTATTTTGGGGGGAAAAGCAACAGCCAAGGCAGTGATAAAATATATGAGAATCAGAACTGAGCAGGCAGTGGCTGGAGTTGCCAGGGCAGGATCTGTGAACTGAGGTGATCTGGAATTCTCAGATGGTGACAGCGATTGTTCCACTGAAGAACGTTTTGTTGGTTTTCGATGACAGAATTTAATGATTTGGGTGGTTTTTTTCTACATTACCATCGCTGTGAAGGATAGGAGATGGTTCATATGCTGTTGTTCCTGAGGATCAGCCAGAGTTCTGCTTCTTCATCCCAAAAGGTCCCATTCCTGTGTTTCACACAGCCTGGCTGTTGTCTTGCACCCTGATGAGGAGAGACGTCCTCGCTCGGAGCCGTTACCAGCTGCTGGAGCGCCTTGCAGTTTGCTTGTTAGAACCTTCACAATATCATCAAGGCCAGGGGTTTTATATTTGGTTTTATTTTTGTTTTTATTTTCATTTTCACCTGCTGTGACTCTCAAATTACACCTTAGAGGGCTCCTTGCCAAGGGTGGTGGTTCCAAGTTTAATCCAGTTTAATAAAAGCAGTGTTTGCCTGTTAACTTTCTTCCCGATCGTGAGAAAGCTCCTCGGCTCCCTCAAGAGAAATGTGAAATAGTATTAAAATCCAGCCTCTCTTAAGGTCCTGGATCCCTGGAAGTGTCCAAGGCCAGGTTGGACAGGGCTTGGAGCAGCCTGGGATGCTGGAAGGTGTCCCTGCCCATTTGGAACTGGATGGGCTTTAAAGTCCTTTCCAACCCTCAGAGCTCAGGACACACAGCCCACGTGAGAGTCCTTCTGCCAGCAGCATTGAGGCTTTCAGATCTTTTTAATATTCCCAAGTTCTGCTGCTGACCAGGCAGGCTGGGCCTGTTGGAAGCTCGGTGGGAGCAGTGGGAAGGGGGATGTGGAGGGATCAGAGTGATTTTTATTTATTAATTATTAGTATTATTATTCCTGTAAGTCTTGGGGAGACACTTTCTGAGGGAACAGTGCCCTGACCTCACTAAATTGCTTTTATCCCAATTTTGAGCACTGCCAAACCCACAAAGAATTGGCAGGAACAGCAAGGACCAAACACCTCTCGAGTTCCTGTTCTGTATTTTCTCCCTGCACTTTTGAGTGTCTGTTCTGGTGTTCCACACAAAACCAGCTCAGGGATTCCTGCTTCTGGTTGCATCACAGCAGGAAAAAGCCAAATTTGGGCTGTTTCCTGTGATTATTTGACACGAGCCAGCACTGACACTTCAAAAGAGGCAGAGTTTCTGAACACAAACATCCTCAAAAAACTTTTCACTTTGCAACGTCTCTTTCAGCGCTTTCCAGTGTAAACTCCCAAATCCCTCCTGGGTTAGAGCTGCCTCAGAGCTGTCACATTTTGGGCTGCCGTTGTTTTGCAGTGCCTTTGCTGATTCACAGAGAATAAACCCCCAGGACTTTGGCTGGGAATCTCTGCAAACCAAGCAGCACACGAGGAATGGATTTCACCTTGCCACGAGGAGCTCTTGGCAAGCGCGCCCGTCGTCTTTTGGGGACATTCAGAGACAATTCATCTCCCTCTCCCTCGTAACTGCTGCGCTGAAATCCCATTGCGGGGCAATAAAAAAGGGAACATTCTCATTTAACTCGGAGTTTTTGCGTCAGATCACCTTTTTAGAGCTCTCTCAGAATGCTGTCTGCTCGTTGCACAGTCACCGTGGTAGCGAGCCACTTTAACCGGTGGTGGGTGGCACAGCAACAGCTGCTAAATGGAGATAATTCAATGTTTTCTGATAAGCAAAACTACAAAAGCCAGAGGTGAAAATCCATTTTAGATTATCCCGGTGCAGTATCTCTGTTTGTTACGAACATTAGAGTGACAAATCAGCCCTTCAGCCTCGGTGGGGGCCCAGCAGGGCACAGGCGGATGAAAAGAGGATGAAATGTGGCTGAAGTGGGCAAACAAGGGATGGGAGAATAGAAGGATAATTACTCCCATTTTATGGAGGGGGAATGGACACCCAGGAAGATCAAGGGATTGATCAAAGAATCCTTAAGGACCAGGTTCATCACTGAACCACAGCCTCACGTGCCACATCCAGAGGTTTTTTGAACATCCCAGGTCTGGTGATTCCACCCCTTCCCTGGGCAGTCTCTTCCAATCCTCGTGGGCTGTTCAATCCTGTAGAGCTCCGCACTGCCCTGGCCTTGATCCAACAAACAGCTGGAGCAACTTCGGATCTTTAATTCCTTGGAGTTTTAGGGACGGCAGCAGGAGCTGAACCAAAATTCCTGTCGGGTCCTTGAAATCTGATCCCATCCACCAACTCAAGGAATAGTTTTCCTCTCATTTCTCAGCTTGCTGATGTGTTTGGAGGCAGCAATTGAACGTATTTTGGGGGAAAAAAAACCCACCCAGATGCTTATTTCAGACGGGAAGAAAGCATCATTGTTAAAGCTGCATTTAAGTCGTTATCTGTTCTTGTTGCTGCTGCTTGTTTGAAGAAGTCTCTCCAATTTGGCTTTCAGGGATAACAAACCCAGAGTGGGAAGCAGAGGTGGTGGCTGCTGGGCTATTCAGCATCTGGGGATTGGGAGGCGAAGAGAAAGGGGGAAATCTATGAACTGTCAAAATGTTGTTGGCTTTTCATTTCCAGATCAATGTTGGATTTCTGAGCGCATGACAATGCGAAATGGTGCATAATATCACAGTCCTAAATTGGCCCAAATTATTGCATTTTTAAGCCAAGCCAGCTTTGTTTAAATAATGGCTTTGCCATGGAGATTTGTCTCATTGATTGGATACTTCGGAGTGGCAGAGCAAGAAAAATGAATTTGTGTCAGGCTGAATTACAGGTTTCCATGTATTATTTAAGCCTTGCTCTTTACCTCTCCCTCTGTCAATCATCATTTCTGTGCAGATTGCTCTATTTTTAATATTTCTCAGAGTTGAAGGTTACTTTCTTCTCCAGCAGCAGCTCTAAAGCCAATGCTATATTTTAATGATGATGTTAATGGTAATTAATAAAGGGATTTATGAATGGGTGTGTTGCCATTCTCACCCTCAACTCTCCTGAGACCTCACCTGCAGAGCTGTCCCAGCCTCGCAGAGCGTGGGGCTGCTGGAGAGAGTCCTGAGGAATCCACGGAGCTGCTCCAGGGCTGGAGCCCCTCTGCTCTGGAGCCAGGCTGGGAGAGCTGGGAATGTGCCCCTGGAGAGGAGAAAATTCCAGGGAGAGCTCAGAGCCCCTTGCAGGGCCTAAAGGGGCTCCAGGAGAGCTGCAGAGGGACTGGGGACAAGGCCTGCAGGGACAGGACACAGGGAATGGCTTCCCACTGCCAGAGGGCAGGGATGGATGGGATCTTGGGAAGGAATTGCTGGCTGGGAGGGTGGGGAGGGGCTGGGCTGGAATTCCCAGAGCAGCTGTGGCTGCCCCTGGATCCCTGGGAGTGTTCAAGGCCAGGCTGGACGGGGCTTGGAGCACCCCAGGACAGTGGGAGGTGTCCCTGCCATGGCAGGGAGGGAATGAGAGGATCTTTCAGGTCCTTTCCAATCCAAAGCATTCCATTATTCCATTATTTATGGGCAACAAGTTTTTCTCTCTGCATTTACTGAGCATCTGTTTTTCTGTCCAGTCCTCCTGGATTTGCAGCTGCTGCTCCCTTTGCTGTCAGTTACTAAAGGGAAATTGCAGCACATGGTGGGACTGGAATCGGAAATCAAGAGTTGGGAGTAACAGAGCTGGAAGTGGAGGCTCCTCTTTCAGCCGCCCTCCCTGGCGCCTCCCACTGCTCATGGAGATCTCCTCCTGTTCCTTATTTCCATGGTTTTAGGAGGTCCCAAACAGCCCTTGCTGAAATCCCGTGAAATCCCACATTCCTTGTTCATCAGCGGAGCGACGCTGAGCGGGAATGAGCCAGAGCAAAAGTCAATATTTACCACTTTTTCATCAAACCTTTAAGCATTCCATTAAAAATGGATTGTTTGAGATTCCAGAAAGGGGGTACAGCAGAGAGGGCAAAGCTTCAGGAAATCTTTGGGTAACAGTTTACAGCCCCGAGTGCCAGGGGAGGCAATTCCTTCCTTTCTGCAGGAAAATCGTTGGCCCCGGGTTTGTTCCCACAGGGATGCGGAACCTGTGCTCACGTGTGAGAGGATGGAGCACGAGAGATTCGCTCCCTTTGTCTTTTCCTCTGGTTTAAAGATTTCTTCCCAATTAATTGTCAAGAACCAGGGCAGGTGACAAGACCTGAGATGCTCTCATTGTGCTGTTCACCCCGTGGGTTTTGGGAAAGGAAGGATGGAAACTGAATTTTGATTGCGGAGCTGGTATTTAAATTCAGGAGTGCTGCAGGTGTAGCCTGAGGAAAAGAAATTCCAGATGGGAGGGGAAGAATTTGCTGCTGTGCGAGTGAAGAAGCGTTCTGGTGATAGATACTCACCTAGGGATTAATAATCAGTGGTCTGGATGGACACACTCTTCCTGACAGGAGGTTGGATCCAGGTGGGGATCAGCCTCTTCTCCCAGGAAATGAGCAACAGGATGAGAGGAAACGGCCTCAAGTTGGGCCAGGGGAGGCTCAGGTTGGACATCAGGAGGAATTTCCTCATGGAAAGGGTTGTTAAACACTGGAATGGGCTGCCCAGGGAGGTTTGGAGTTGCCATCCCTGGAGGTGTCCAAGGAATCCCTGGATGTGGCACTTGGGGATAAGGTGGGGGTCAGTCACAGGTTGGACTCGATGATCTGGGAGGGCTTTTCCAGCCTCAGAGATCCTGGGATTCAGTGGGTGCAAAACCAGCTGGAAGGCTGGGCCCAGAAGGTGCTGGGCAGTGGATTTACCCCAGTGGTGTCCAGCGGGGCCAGTCCTGTTTAAGGTCTTTCTCAAAGATCTGGACAGGTGGATCGAGGGCACCTTCAGTCAGTTCTCGGATCCCACCCGGCTGGGTGGGATGTGGATCTGCTGGAGGGCAGGGAGCTCTGCAGAGGGATCTGGACAGGCTGGATCTGTGGGCTGAGCCCAGTGGGGTGAGGGACAACAGGACCAAGTGCTGGGTTGTGCCCTTGGGTGACAACAACCTCACATAATGCCACAGGCTCCATCCCACCGCTGCGTTTTCAATGGGAAAAGCCGTTTGGAGGAGTTCAACCAGATGTGCTGCAGCCAAACATCTCCTTCGTGTCTTCTCTCAAGGCCACCACTGGGGCTGCTCATCCCTTGGGGTGGGACATGGCTTAAACCTCTCTCTGTTAGGGAAGTCACTCCCTCTGCACCGCTCCTAAACCCTCATCTCTGCCATTTGGAAATGACCATGAACGATTCTGTCGTGCAGTAAGAAATGCTGGCACAGTTCTTGGAGCAGCCTGTTCCAGTGCAAGGTGTCCCTGCTCATGGCTGGACTTTGGAATGAGATGATCTTTCAGATCCCTTCCAACCAAACCAGCCTGGGATTCATTCTGTGAAAATTCACTTTTTTTAGCTAAAACAGCCTCTCAGCGAGGCCAGTGTGGGAGCAGGGCCTGATTTCCACCATCAAGGTGCTCTTTCCTGTACTTGTGGCCGTGGTTTTGTCGCCCTGCAGTTGTGCTCTCTCAGCTGACAGAATTGATAAAGTTTTGCAGGGAGTTGTGGAACTTGAATTTCATTTTACAGAGGGTGAAATCATTTGTATTGAGCTGGGGTGTAAATGCTGGGGATTTTTGCAGGCAAAAAGCCTTAAATTGACTGTCCGCTTTCCTTGTCCAGCTTCACTTAAAAAAGCAAGAAACAAACCAGAGTTAAATTAAATTCTAGTTTGGTTTTATAACCAGAAAGAGCAGGTCGATATTTCGTGAAACAGAGGGGAAAATTCTTCTTGGAAGAATTGTTTTCTTCTTCAAAATGTGGTTTATTGTGAGACTTTATTACTTAGAGCTGAATTCAGTGAAAAGTTCTAAGTGCTGACAGCTCCTTCCATCCCATCCCATTCCATCCTATTCCATCTTACTTAGAGCTGAATTCAGTGAAAAGTTCTAAGTGCTGACAGCTCCTTCCATCCCATCCCATTCCATCCTATTCCATCCTATTCCATTCCATTCCATTCCATTCCATTCCATTCCATTCCATTCCATCCCGTTCCCTGTGTTTAATATCTGTGAATAATCCTGGATAGATGATTGCACCTGCTAATTACCTTTACAGACATTATTTAACCATCTCACTGCACCTGCTGATTTCTCCCTCTGGTCAAACAGTTGAGAATAATGCAGTAAATATATTTTAATATGATATTTTTCATTGTCTTTATCTCATTAATGGTTGCTCATCTAGAAAAGTGGAGTGGTTTATTTGACCTGCACCACGCCTGCCCTCACATGCCCTGTCCCTGAACACTGTAGCTGTTGTTTGAAAAATATCATTATTTTTAAACGCTAAAAATTCACGTGTGGTTTTTTCTTTAAAAAAAGTCACGATTAGCTGGAAGAGAGCAGTGATGAAGAGAGTGGTATCTGCAAACTCAGGAGCTCTTCTGCACTATTTATGCTTCTTATCATATCTGAAGCAACCTAGGAAATCAATTCCTGCAATCCCTATCCCTGTCGAACCAGGCTTATCAACAGGAGCCTCCTGGAAGTTGTTCTTGCCTGTTTGAAAGCAGATGGACCTCGAGGATTGGGATACAATTCCTTTCTTCTGTTACACTTGCAGGCGCTGCTGTGGAGTGAAGTTTTTTTTCCACCAAAGAAGGGTGATAAAAATTGCTCGTTAAATTGTTCCAATCAAAGCAGCTTTTTATAAGTTTTTGGTGATAAGGGCAGAGCTCAGTGAGACGGGCGCTGAACAGCTGGAAATAAGAGAGGCTTCGTTTTGGTTTAGTGGTTGGAGTTGAGATGGTCAAAAAATCAATTAGACCCTGGGGGAGGGAAAAAGCAACAGAAGAAACAAAACCAAAACAAATCCAGAAAAATTCCTGTGGCCAGAACTGCTGGAGAGAGGCCAGAGGAGACCGTGGAGCTGCTCCCAGGGCTGGAGCCCCTCTGCTCTGGAGCCAGGCTGGGAGAGCTGGGGGTGCTCACCTGGGGAGGAGAAGGCTCCAGGGAGAGCTCAGAGCCCCTTGCAGGGCCTGAAGGGGCTCCAGGAGAGCTGCAGAGGGACTGGGGACAAGGCCTGCAGGGACAGGACACAGGGAATAGCTTCCCACTGCCAGATGGATGGGACCTTGGGAAGGAATTCCTGGCTGGAATGGAATTCCCAGAGAAGCTGTGGCTGCCCCTGGATCCCTGGCAGTGTCCAAGGCCAGGCTGGACACTGGGGCTTGGAGCAGCCTGGGACAGTGGGAGGTGTCCTTGCCCATGGCAGGGGTGGCACTGGATGGGCTTTAAGGTCCTTCCAACCCAAACCATTCCATGTTTTAAGAATTTGGAATTAAATGCAACCACTTTGGGAATGTAGGAGATAAATTTTCTGGACAAGGACATGGCTCCCAAGCACAGAGCTCCAGCTGTTGCTGACTATGGAAGACAGCAATGGGGGTTTTCTTCCAGGTTTTACCTTTCCTTCTTTTCTTCCTTCTTTTTTTTTTTTTTTTGTTCCCAATCACAAATGTTCAGAGGATATTGGGTCACTTAATTGCTTTTCGTTTTTCACTGGCTGCTGTTCTTCTCACGGCAGCACAAGACTCGGGGAGTTCAGTCAGGACTTGTGGAATCAATAACAAAAATGACAAAGGAGTCCTGGTAATTAGTCCAAAGCTGCTGCTTATGATTTTTCAATAATTACTTCAGCCTCCTCCTTCTCCAGCATCTCCAGAAAATGGGGGCTGATTGAAGGAGGGGATCTTGCTTGACTGAGGGATGTCAGAATTCCACAAAACTGAGCGGGAAATCAAATCAGTGCTTTTTGTCTCAGCACATGAAGGGGCTCCCAGGGAGATGGGGGAAGAATGGGGTTGATTTTTCCATGGTGCTGAGGAGCAGCTGTGCCATTCTCTCTTTACCTGTTTGGCCTCAATTTCCTGCCTCGGAACATCTTCCCTGGCAGTAACCCAGGGCTTGGATGTTTGGGAAGATCTCTGGGGAGATGAACAGAGGAAGACAAGAAGTTTTGAGGGGTGTGTTTCTCCTTGGCTTTGTCACATCCATGGATTTCTGAGGGCACTTATTTCCTGGATAGATCCAGAAGGGAAGGGGGAGCTGATGGCTTGTCCACAGCAGGGTCTTTGGGGATGGAACTGCTGTGGCTGGGAGGATAAAACCCCATAAACCCACGTGCTTCAGTGCTGAATCATCCATAAAAACATTCCATGGCTTTTCCCGATCCCTCCCTTTGCTCAGCCAGGGAATCCAGGGGGTGGATGTGGGGTGGGATCTTCATTGCTGTGCCAGCAGAGCCTTCTGAGATGCTGCAGGGCTGGGGCCAGAACCTCAGGTGCCACTTCGGCCACCCAGACCCTGCCTCGCTTGGAAAGGGAACACCAAACATCCAGAGGAGCAGTCTGGGCAGGTGGAGAGAAAAATCTGCTCCGTGATCCTGCACTCTCTTCCCTTCTCCATAAATCCACTTCTTACCCCTGGGCTCAGGAAAGGCCCTCGTGGCCTTGAATGTCCTTTTCCAACCCAGCTGTGCTGGAGAGGAGCAGACTGACCCGAGCTCGTTGCAAAGGGACTCAGAGCCCTTTCCAGCCTTTCTCTCCATCCTTGCAAAGCCATGGGAATGGATCCTGTGTCCCCTCCGTGTTATTCCTGCGTCCAGAGGAACTGGAATGGATCCCACACAGTTCTGTCCCTGAGCAGCACCTTCTGCCCACCAGAGATCTCACCACAGCCTTGGAACAGGGAGAAAGGAGCAGGATGATTTCTTGGATTGTTGAGGGGTTTTTTAATAGTTGGATCTATCACACTTCCTTTTACCCCTGTTTCCAAAAGTTCTGCTTTTCATGTGGGAAGTGTCGGAATTAATTTGGAAGTGTTACTGAGGAGTCCTGGTAGACACAGCTGTAAAAGCACCAGGACCTGCAAAAGCCCCCAAAGATCTGTCAGAGCTTGGCTGTCGCTGGAGAAATCTAAAATTTATATTTTTTTTTTATTTTTTTTTTCCCCCCAAATGTGCAGAAGCTTTTTGTCATTTCTTGAGATTCCAGGCAGCATTTTAAAAATCTCAGTGTGCCACATTCTGGTGCTGTGCTCCTGCTGTGCTGCCATATGGTGGTGACCCAGGTGTCCCTGCTTGGTGTCAGTCGTGGCTTCCTAAGGAAGGAGGTGGAATCATGGAATTTTAATGACTTTACCCAAGGAGCTGCTCCCTCCCTCCCTCCCCTGCCCTCACCAAGGCACAGCCCATTAGCAGACTGAACCCTTCAAAGGTGGCATCCAAGGTGTGACGGTGGCTCCGTGTGATTTGTAAGATGGTCACATAATTGCAGCCCTCAATTTTCTCCCCTTGGTCTGAAAACCTCAATAATCAGCCAAACCTCGGTGTCTGTAGCTGCTGTTCAACAAAGGGAGAAAGCTGGGCCCTTCTCCCTGTCCTGAAAATTCAGTCACATGTTTATTTTGAGACAAAAGTTGCCACATATTTGGCTGTTGATGGCCCAGGTGAGCCACAGAAAGAAATCCTGGGCCAATATTTTTGTAGTGTTGTGGCCACTGATCTCAAGATCCTAAAAGTTCCTCCCGGTTCCCTTTAGGATCATCTTTGCTGTTGACCAACAGACACAAGTTTAAAGTTGTTCTCTCTAAAAGTCTCTCGTTGCCCAGTGTTGATGCCAAGTCCAATTCTCATTTGTTGAGTTTAAAACTGAAAACAAAAAGGCAACATCAGCTTTTGTGCTGAAAGAATGAAAAGTTTCTCTGAGCACATAAAAAATAAAATGAGATTCTGAGCTGTCATTGAAATGGTGACAGAAATCCGTGGTTCCTTTTGCTTTTCTGTGGGAGACTCAGTTCCCACAAGGAGTTAATCCTGATTTGGATAAATCAGGACATTAAAGCACTTGGTGGCGAGGCCCTTGCTGCTGACTCCGTGTGGTTTGAGCTTGGTTTTGGGCTGTTTAACCTTGTTTTAAACTTTCCTACCACAAGCTTTGGCTTTGTGGGTGTCTGAAGGACCAAGCAATGATTCATGGAAGGGTTTGGGTTGGAAGGACCTTAAAGATGATCCAATCCCAACCCTTGCCGTGGGCAGGGACACCTTCCACTACCCCAGGTAGCTCCAAACCCCATCCAGCCTGGCCTTGAGCACTTCCAGGGGTGGCTGAACACATCCAGAGATGGGTGAACACCTCCAGGGATGGATGAGCACTTCCAGAGATGGCTGAATACATCCAGAGATGGCTGAACACCTCCAGGGATGGGTGAACACCTCCAGGGATGGCTGAATACATCCAGAGATGGCTGAACACCTCCAGGGATGGGTGAACACTTCCAGGGATGGCTGAACACCTCCAGGGATGAGATTTGGTCGCCAATGTTCTCCTGAGCCATCAGAGTTTGCCTGGTGCAAACCTTCCAGGTTGGTTTCTCCCCAGAGGAGCCTTTCCTGAGCACCCCAGCCCGGTCTGTGAGCGGGACCTGCAGGGGAAGGGGGACCCAGGGGGGATTCACCTCAAAAGCATCATTCCAGTGTAGCTGCTTTATCTTCATTAGTGCTGTGCAGCGTTTGCCTCCCTTTGGAGCGGCTATTTCATGCAAATCAGCTTTCAAAGCCACCTCAGTCTCTGCTCTTTCCCTGTTCATTTCGTGGCCAGGCTGAACTGCAGCTTTGTTGTGCTCTTTGCATTAGTGAGGACGTGGATGAAGCCCTTTCAAGCTCGTCTTCAGTGATTCCCCTTTGATGCAGAAAGGAGTTTGTGCAAGTGTTGTTCCCTTGTCACATTTACCTTCCCAGCTCAAGGAGCCGACCCCACCACAGCCCTGACTTTGCCTTGGAACATTTTTGCGAAGGTTTTTCCTGGAGTTTCATATGGTAATAACAAAATGTGGGATTTGGGAATGGTTTTACCTGGTGAACTTTTCCCCTCTGCTCACCTTCGTCACATTTACCAGGGAGATGTACCAAGGAGGGAAAGGAATTATGGGAAGGTTTGGGTGGGAAGGGACCTTAAAATCACCCAGTTCCAACTTCAACACCTTCCACTATCCCAGGCTGCTCCAAACCCCATCCAGTCTGGCCTTGGACACTTCCAGGGATCCAGGGGCAGCCACAGCTTCTTTGGGAATTCCAGCCCAGCCCCTCCCCTGCCTCCCAGCCAGGAATTCCTTCCCAATATCCCATCCATCCCTGCCCTTTGGCATTTTAAAGCCATCCCCCTGTGTCCTGTCCCTCTCCCTTTTATATGAGTCCCCCGTAAGGGCTGCAGGGAGTGACAGCATCAGATTTTCAAGGCACAGAGAATATTGGGATTCAATTCCAGCCCAGTCCTTTGTGCAGTACATCCTCTTGTAAATGCTGTGTAATTCATTTTACACACTGCTCTCCTTTGGAAGGTTCTGCAAGAGCTTGGGAAAGAAATATCCAAAACCACACAGCATGTGGAAGGTTGTAGGTCTGGAAGCAGGAATATAATTTCTTCCAGGTGGCAAATTCTCCCTGTTGAGACCAACATCCAGAGTGCCTTGGGAAGGTGCTGGGGATTGTTGCGCTGCCCTGACTGCTGCCAAAAAAACTCCTTCAGTCGCTCCCCTGAAGGATTTTCCTGCTTCTCCATCCCAACCAGGTGTCATTAATTAGCTTTAGTCTGGTTGTTGTTGCAATTCAATCGTTTCAGGTTGTAGCTGCAGCCTGAACCGGCTGCACCAAATTATGGCTGAAAACACATTCAGGAAATGTGTAATTCCCGTTAGTGAGGTCTTCAGGATGCACTGATGGTGACAGAGTGAACAAGGAGCCTCAAATAAGCTGTGCCATTCCTGCCTCTCATCTCCTGCCTGGATTTGCCATCCTTATTAATTGCAATTAATTATTGAGGGAAATACCCTCATCATAGAAACAAAATTCCCAGGTTGGAAGGGACCCCAAGGATCATCAGGTCCAACCTTTCCTGGCAAAGCACAGCCTGGACAAGGTGGCCCAGCAGCCTGTCCAGCCCAATCGTGAAACTCCCAGCCCTGGGGAATCCACCACTCCCTAGGGAGATTATTCCAGTGGCTGCTTGTACTCCTTGTGAAAAATTTTCCCCTTGTGTCTCACTGGAATCTCCCCAGGAGTAATTTGTGCCCATTCCCCCCTTGTTTTATCCCTGTGACTCCTGGTGAAAAGGGATTTTCCTTCATTCCCAAGCAAGGCACTCAGCTTGGGCTGGAGTCTTCCAGAAGATACCTGGCTGTTGGAAATGGGTCACCCAGAGCCTGCACACAGGATCCCGGGACGGGTGAGGTTGGCAGGGACCCCAGTGGGTCANCCAGCTCCCTCAGCCTCTCCTGGGCACGGAGATGCTCCAGGCCCCGAATCACCCTCACATCCCTGTGCTGGCCCCGCTCCAGCAGCTCCAGGTCCCTCCTGTCCCGAGGAGCCCAGAGCTGGACACAGCGCTCTGGATGTGCCTCCCAGAGCTCCCTGTCCCACCTGGGTGGGGACTGGGATCACTGGAATCAAACACCATTGTGCATTAGCACAGATTTTCAGTTGTCACCACGCTGCTGAGCAAAATTTCCTGCAAATTCCTGTTTTCCTTACAAAAACCCAGCTAGAACTCATTTAGCCAGACTATTAATAGCGAAATACTCCAAAATTAAGGTATTTCTGGTTTATCCCTCAGTAATGCCGCTGCTGCTTTGACTTGCTAATGTCTCTCCACGCTGCCCTAAACTCCTGCAAGCCAAACTAAACTTCTTCTCCGTGTGTTTGTAATGCATTAAGTTTTTATAATCTATTATACAAACTCTTCCTCGCTGCTGCAGCTGGATTTCCTCTGATCGCCTCTATTCCATCACTCCAGAAATCATCCTTTATCCAGAGCAAAAGCCTTTTATCCCATCCTCTGATCATCTGTTTGCTCACAGTAGGTGAAACAAAAGGCTGAACGCCCATCCCAGAAATCCTCCGTGCATTTTCCTGAATTAAATTCCCCGTCAGAGATTTCTCCCAGGATAAGCAAGCGTTAAAATCCCAGTATAGCCCGGCTGAGGTTGCTTTTTCTCCCAGTATATTGTGCTTTGCAGGAAAGGTGGTGGATCCTGCCTTCAGAATTAGATTCTTTCCAAGAGAAGATTTGATTCTGCTGGAAGTTATTGAACGTAATAACGTTTTATTGCTCTTTATAAGCAGCTCAGAATTTCTTGCAGAGGTTTTGACGAAAGGAAAAGTGAGGGGAAAAGGGGGTTACGAGGTGAGGTGGAAACCACGGAGCAGGAGGAAGGTGGTGGAAAAGGCAAATGGGATCTAGGGAAGAGTTTCATTGGGAAATTAATGAGGTGTTAATGAGAAGGGTTAATGCTGTTACACTGGACTCGTTTGGAACTTTCCCTATGGTAAACGTGGCTGATTCTCGTGGTTCTGCGTCACAAAAGGTGTGAGAAAAGCTCTTGGAAAGAGCAGAAACTTCTGCAGGGGCAGAGTGAAATAAAAATCTTGAGTGGCTTCTGTTAGGAAGAGGAAGGGTTGGATCTGGCAAGCTCCAAACTCCAGCCAGAAACAGGAGAGGACAACTCCAGGCCAAGAACTGGAGAGGAAATACCCTCTCTGCACACAGAACCCAAAAAACATTTGGGGTTTTGCCCAAAATGTGCTGTTTGTCCCTAGATTCTGGGCGTGCATCACAATTTTTCACCAAAGTCAGTAAAATTGAAATTAGGGTCCGCCTAAACCTGTGCCCAAGGCAGGTTGGTTTATTTTGGATATTGATTCAGTTTGTGTTGCTGAATAAAACTTGTTCTGCGGTTTAGATAATGTAATCTGAAGTTTAGGATTTTTTGCAGGATAGGATGAAAGTGGAGGAAAAAACCATCTTCCAAAGGTTCTGTTTCCATCAGATTGGATGGAAGCTGAATCCTGGTGTGGTGATAATGCTAAATAACCTGCTTGGCTTGTTTAATATCGTCTTAAAATATCATCTAAAAGAATTTTATATCCCATTTCTGCTGCTGTTTTAATTGAGTTGGAGAAGATTCCCTATAAACCAGCTCTGATTAAACAGCTGCACCTGTGTTTATATTGCCAAACTTATTACTTTTATTGGGAATATTTATTATGCCTCAGATAAATTCTCTGTTGTTTAGGATCTCATTTCTTCAGGAGGTTTATTTACAAGATTTCCTTTCTTCCCCCAGACCAAGCTCCTTTAGGTTTTCCTTCAAGGTTGGATGGGGCTCTGAGCAACCTGATCTTGAGAAAGATGTCCCTGCCCATGGCAGAAGGGTTGAATCAGGTGACCTCTAAAGGTCCTTTCGAACCCATTCTGTGATTCCGTGAATTAGAAAATCCCTCCCTAATCCTCATTTCTGGATTTGAACTCTTTAAGACCAAATTCTTTAGGAGCAGAGTGGTTTCCTGGAGATGAATGTTGTTAAGACCCAGCTTTTTTGGGATTCTGTGGATGTAACACAACTGGAACAGCAACTTCCAGAGTCTCTGGCTTTGGGATAAGCGTGTCCGTCTCTTGCTTCAGTTCTCTGGGGTGTTGGGGCTCTTTTAGTCATGGGCAGCAGCCTTTAATTTCAGCAGCTTTTTCATTTCATTGAATTCTTCATAGATTCTCCGGTCTTTACTCACAAACGTAGATGCTGACATGACACGTGGCCATCAAAACACAAAAAACCTCGAGTTTAAAAGGAAATAACAGCAACTTTCCTGCTTCAGGTGTCAAGATCTTTGGCAAGGAAGTGCTTCTCTTGTGACAGAGGAAAATAAAAACATCCCACGGTGGGAAAGCACCCTCAGAACCTTGAGCAAACTCAGTGCCTGCAATTCCAAATTACACCCTGAGCTCCTGCGGTCCTTATTCCATGAATTCTAGGCCAGCAGGAAGCCCTGATCTTCCCATTTATCATCCAGAAATGAAATAAAGAATGAAAGGAAAGGAAAACCGTGGCTAAATCAGTGCTCCTCAAAGCCTGCAGGCAGCACGGTAATACAAATCATACATTAAGAAATAATGAAGAGCAGAATGGTGGTGAGGAGCTTCGGGCTGAGAACAGGATTGGTAAACACTGAGTTGAACATCAAGAGAAAAAATCCTTTGGGGCTTCAACCTTCAGTGATTATAGAGTGTCAGGAAAGAAATTATCATTTTTGTTGTTGTTGTTTACCTCAGAAACTTTAGGAAGGGATGGAGAATGGAGAAAAGATGCTCCGAGGAGCCCTTCTGGAAAAAGTCCAAGCATTGCAGAGTTCCACAGATGAATTGATTTAATTAGGCTCTATCAACACTTCTGCTGCTGCTTCGGAGACAGACTCATAAAAGATATTAAAGATGCAGTTGGGGTGTTGCATTGTTGTTGCAAAGATGCCCACAGCTCCTCCATCATAAAGAGCTTCGTCCTATTCCTTTTCCTTTATTTTTACTGACTAAAAATGTCTGTACTGGCTGGAAATACTTAAACGGAGAGAAAAACGAGGCAAAAATCCTCGTTTCTGTGATGTATAAATTATTTAGGAGGAAATTACAACCTTAAAAGATTGAGGATGAAACTGGTGTGGAAAAAAGGGGATTTTACTCCCCAAGGGTTTGTTCTCCTCTCTGGAGGATCTGTGTTGCCAGTGGCCAAGATGTCCATCCAGATATTAGTGAATATTTGGGCTGGAAGGATCTTCCTGCAGCTTCTTGGTGAACCACCAGTGGTGCTGAATTCCCTGGAGTTCATTCCACAGGGACGAGAGGGGTTTTTTTTGGGAATTTGCTGATGAATTTTGAAGCTTCATCTCTCTCCTCACAAACACAGGGATGGATAAAACCCCTGGGGAAAGTGAGGGTGAGCTGGGAGTAGGGCAGGTGTGGGAACCTCCAAACCTTGGTGTGAAGGACTTGCAGCATGGACAAACCTCTGCTTAACTCCGGGGATTTGTGGAAAAATCATCTGGTGAAATTAGAGGTGTGTTTGGAAAAAAATGGGGTTTTTTCTGGAATAAACCACTTCCAGTTGGTCATGGTGGTCTTTGTGAGGGAACTTCCCAAGTTTCGTGGGGTGATTGGAGACGCTTTTTTGTCCAAGCACTGATAGGACCTTGGGAGTTGCCCCACGCTGTGTTGGAGGAAGGATGGGAGAATCCTTCTTCATGCAATCTTTCCAGGCTTGTTGACTGTCAGAGGGAAAATGCTGGGAAAATCCAAGTTTTCCATGCTCGGTACAGTGGAGTTGGTATCTGCAGGGCTGAAATCAGGGATGGAAGTCAGGACTTCACACTATATCCACTTCAACATGAGGGAATTCCACCTGGACTTGAGGAAAAACTTCTTTCCTGTGCAGTGACAGAGCACTGGAGTGGATTGTCCATGGAGGGCGTGGAATCTCCTTCCCTGGAGATATTCCAGAGCTTTCTGGATGTAATTCCGTGCCAGTGCTCTGGGATGGCCCTGCTGGAGCAGGGAGCTGGGACCAGGTGATTCCACTGTGGTCCCTTCCAGCCTGACCCTTCCTGGGGTTCTGTGAAGATCAGGAAACACTTTTTCCTGTCAGGGTGTCAAACACGAGACCAGGTGGCCCAGGGAGGTTGTGGAATTTTCATCCTTGAAGATCCCACCTGGACACGGTCTCGGACAATTCTCCAACTTCAGCTCTTCCCTACCTCCATGCCTTGACATCAGGGGGCATTTTCCAGGCTGCCAGAAGAAGATAAAGGGTCAGAGATGACAAGTTGAACTTTGATATTGTTTTAATTTAAGGAAACAGGAATTTCCCTTCAGAATCCTGAAACCTAGCAGTGTTAAAAGTCTTTCTGCACAGCTCTTCCATGTCATAGAAAATAGACAGGGGTGGGACACTGCAGGGAATTCCAGACAGTGCAGGGAATTCCAGACAGTGCAGGGAATTCCACATCATTTCCCGGGTTCTGGTGTTTCAGAGGGACTGGGCAGAGCCAGATTTCTGCTCTTCTCTACCCAAAATTATTTTACAATCACCGTGTAAGAGTAAAAACCGCATTGGCAAGGCACTGTACAGTTACTTTGTTATGCATTTTGCTGTGTTGGTGTATTTATTTAATTAAGTTCCTCGCTAATTAGAGCTGTATGTACTCATGTTAATTATTATTTGCTTAACACAATCAGCAGTGTAATTCTTTTCTAAGAAGCCACACACTTTCCAGTGAAACGAAATTACTGATTCCATGGGCTCTCCAAAAGAACAGTTGCTCCATTTTTGTCAAATGAGAGGTTGCATTCTTTAATGTGAGTGAAATTCAATTTAGATTACCTGAAACTTCACATAATATATTGTATTTTTAATTGGTGATTAAGCAAAGGAAGAAATAGCTGGTTTGATTTGTACCTCGGCACAAAGATGTCTATTTTTTCTGACTGGATTACAAAATTGGACAGCTCTGCTATTTATCACCCTCCAAGACCTTTTTCCATCTGACAAAGAAAAAGTACATTTGTCTTCAGGCTTTGGAAAGAAACTGCTTTCTCATGCTAAAAAATGTAACCCCGTGCAACTTCTGACCTTTTGCCAAGCTTTTAATTAATTTTTTTTAAATACAAAGAACTTTAAACACATTCCACAGCCAGAGCCCTGTTGGGGTTTCAATGTTGTGCCCATTCGACGGGCGAATTTCTGTTCAGTCCCTAAAATAGAAAGGAAAGTGGTGCCATAAATATCTTTAATCGTGTTCCAGAAGGGAGTTAATAACCAGGAATTGTTATTTGTGAGTAGGGTTTGTGTACGTCCACACACCCACACCCATCTGGGTTGTCTCTCTCTCTATCTGGTGAATCTTTAGGGCTTTGACTTCTGCAGGTTGCTGCTTGTTTGAGTTGCTGATCAATTCTGCAAAATGTGTTTGCTGTGTGGGGGAACTACTACAGAGTGTATTTATTTGGGAATCTCGGGAAGGGAGTGAGGAGGAAGCAGCTCCTCCAGGAGGAGCAGATGGAGGAAGTAATTCTCCTGAAGGAAAATATAAACATGGCCAGGATTATTGTGGAGGGAGATCGGGAGGATTTGTCCTCATCCCAGGAAGGTCGGGGATGTTTCTTTGCATTTCTCAAGGAACGTGGGGTTGAATGAGAACCTGATCAGCAGAGGAGCAGAATATTAATGAGAGTGTTGAGCCTGAAAGGTTCTTCAGTGCCTTCATAAACCCTGAAATGAAACTGGGCAGGAAATTCACACTCTCCTGGAGTCCTCTGTAATTTACACCCAAGCCAATCAATTCCTCTTAAACATTCCCTGATTGCAGTTATTTTCAACAAAATCAACAGATTTTATTTTAAAAGACAAATTCAGACCTTGGCTCATGGTTACATCCATCCAGCTGTGGCATTTTTTATCTGCGGTTTGAATTCTGCCCCGTGACTGAGATACCTGGGGAACAGAGGAGTGAAACCAGCAAGGATTGCCAAGTGCTTCCACAGCATGGCCTGAAATGCTTTGCTGTGCTGATGCCATGATGATTTTTTGCCTTTTCTTTTATACCTTTTTTATACCTTTTTATAGCTTTTTGTATTCTCAGTGGTTTTTAGCCTACATTCTTGGACTTGTTTGTCAAGCTCGGAGACAGAACATCTCAGAAGCCCCAGACACCGAGGTCCTCTCCAGAACACATTTTGTAAACTGAGATAGAACCATCCAGGGGAAGGTTCCTTGGGGACGGGGGGCTCACTGGAGCCTCTCATTGGGGAATCTTTGATAGATTTGCTAATTAGTAACACCTATAATGTGATACCTGATCTATCAGGGATGGGCATTGTGGGGTGCATTGGGGTG